>CANUEY010255780.1:0-15660 GCA_948099555.1 Croton setiger
GTTTGAATATGTGTTGAGTACTGTTGGACATTTGCTTATATTGTTCTGATAAGCTTTAAAGTTCAAATTTAATCTGTTGAAATCTTTAGCTTCTGTTGATTTGGTCTAGAAATTTAGTAATCCTAGTTTGTGATCTATTCCTTTTTAATGTGCCTTTATTGACCTGATTCTTGTTGGAAGGATAACATATTCTAGCTGATATTCTCATCTGAGATCATTAGCAAACTGTTTATACCTCAATAGAAGTTCTGATTGTTAGGTATAATATTTAGCCCATGTCAATATTTCCTTAGTTTGATTAGTATGCAGATTGGAAATTATCTTTTAACTGTTGAAACTTTACATTCTGGTTGTTGTATTTCTGATTAGATCTGAGATGTTGCTTTGTGGGAAAGGGTTAGATTCTATTTTATTGGATGTAGGAATCATTTTGGGAAGATCACTTTAAGGCATGTTCATTGTGCTGAATTCCTTTAAGATCCAGAATTTCTTTGTTAAGTGTTTACACGGAATGAAATGAAAGCAACATGGACTGTTTATCATTCCTGTTGTCAGTTTTGAATTTGTGATTTCCACTTATCAATTTCTTTAACTTTATGAAATCTGAAAATTATTTGAACCTGTGTTTGAACAAGCAAAGATGAGAGTGAGAGATTAAGTGCAGTTTGTGGGAATCTCATTCTGTTGCTGTTATTGCATCCATTATTTAGAAAAGAATCAGAATAGATTGTAATTCTGCCTAAAATATAAGTTTCATTTATATTCTTAGGATCAGTTTAAACGTCATTTATCCTCACTTTGTGCTTAAAATTCATAAGTCTTGTCTTGAAAATTGATTCTGTGCTGGCCTGGATTGAATTTGTTTGGTATGGTTGATTGAAGATCAAATCTGCATCATGTAGAAACAGTACAGAAAGATAGAACATGCATGAAGGCATTTTAGGAACAGTAAGATTATGCAGGGGCAGTTTTAGTCTTTTATCTTCTTTTGAATTTCAAATTGAAATCGGATGTTATTCTCTTCTGGATTAAGCTTCTGTTTGTTATAGAAATTGCGGAGTGAGTGTTGGTGTGATTTTTATGATAAAGACAGATTGGGAAATAGAAATAGGCCTAAGGGGTATTTTTGTCATTTCACCATTATTTGAATTCCAAATGTGAAAATTTGATATGCCATGTTGTTTTTCTAGCTGAATTAAATTAAGTTTGATGGTTTTTGGAATAATTAAGTCATGACTTGATGAATTTACAATTTGGGGCTGTTTGGTAATTTACAAAATTTGAGGGGCATTTTTATAATTTTGTTAAATTTAAGGGTTAAATTGAAATTTGTAGAAATTGTTTATTTGCTATTATTTTGCATGTTTGGATGTTTTCTTTTCTTTAATTTAGTTTGTTTATGAATTGGAATGATTGTTTTTCTAATTTTAGGACTTAATTGCAAACTTTTATTTTATGAGGACCAAATTGTAATTTTCCTTTTTTTTTATATTTTATTTTTGTAAATATTGGGTTTGGGTTTAATTTTGGGTTAATTAAGGGTAGAATGTAAATTTATAGGTTCGGTTTGTAATTATTTTCTCCGAATCGGAGAAAGAATAATTTTTAATTTCCGCACTTTAATTTCTGTTATTTACTGCTTTCATTGTTTGATTTAATTTTCCAAATGACCGATTATCGCCAATTAGGAACATCGCTAGCTTAATCACAAAAAATAAATTTTTATTTTTAAACTTAAAAATTGGAAAGAAAAGCAAACCAAGAGGCCGGTTTTTACCGGGCGGCGGTTTTATAACAAATTAAACCGTCGTACCCAACCCCCTTACCCAAAATCTCTGAATTTGACCAGTTGCCTTTAAAATAAAAACGGAGTCATTTTTAAAATAAAACATTTTTTTTTAATTTTTCCCGAATTTTCGGGTGGCGACTCTTTTAAAATAAATTTAAGACCGACTAGTTTCGACACCTATCCCAAAAAACTTTAAAACAGTGTTTTTTATCGACAACAGGGACTAATTTGCAATTTTTTAAAATTGGGAGGACCATTTTGTAATTTTTCATTATTTGCTTTAGTTTGCTTATTTTTGGGATTTGGGTTTAAATTGGGTAGAATGTAATTTTTTAGGACCGCATTGTAATTATTTTCTCCAAAATCGGAGAAAGAATAATTAGACTGAGGGGTATTTACTTTTCCGCATTTACTTTTTTCCACAATTTACTTTCCTCTAATTTATCGCTTTCTGATTTGTCTTTGCGCGAACGATATTAATCACTTTTAGGAACATCGCTAGTTACTTTTCAAAAATAAAAACTTAACTTAAAATTTGGAAAACGATTTTTGGTTTAAGAGGCTGGTAAATCCGGGCGTTAGTCGAAATGAAATTTCGGCTATCGTACCTTACCCTCTTACCCGGAATTTTCTGGTTCAGACTTTTTTTTATCCAAAATCAAAAATAAAACTTGGTTTTTCTTAAAAATAAAACTGGTTCCTGAAGGGTGGAGACTCGTAAACAGTTTTTTAAGACCGACTAGTTCGACACCGAACTCGAAAAATGTTTTGTCACTCAAACTTAACAATTTTTATCTTTTCGGTTTTTTCAAAAAACCAGAAAGTCCGGAATCGGGACCATAATCACCCGTATTTTCATCTAAATGAATAGAATCGTCGATTGGATGGTTTACAAATTCCTCATTTTCTATATCAGTATATCCAGCGTGAATATTATCATCTACAGTGCGAACATTCTTATCTGCAGCAGCGCTACTTTCTCCTATGGTATACGGTGCATACGTTGTTATATTGCCGATCTGTTCCGCTGAAGACCCTAAAACCAACTGTACATATACTACAATGGACTGTGATTTCCTTGTAACAGAGTTCTATTTTACCGAACACAGTGGTCAGGGCGAGAGTCCTAATGTGTTCCCACTAAGTTGGCTACATAGTCCAGTTGCAACGGAAACGGTTCCACAAGAGCAAGTAGGCGGTACCACCGAGTCTGCTCCTAAAAACATTGAACATTCCAATACATCAGAATCATCCAAAGAGTCTTCTCTGGCGAATATCCCAAAAGTCAGTAGTTCCTGATCCTTTTACTTGTATGCATCATAATCATGCAGAAACAGATGAACAGACCACAGAAAATCCCGAAGAAACATAAGTGCCTATTCCAATAACACAAGAAAAATATAATCTTCCACCAAGGAGTAATCGAGGAGTACCACCAAAACGGTACGAACCCAAATTTGAATCTCGGAAGACTAGATACCCAGTGGCAAATGTGGTGATGAGGAGCTTATCTATAGAAGGAAAAGCATTCAACACTGCTCTTTACTCAGCCACGGTTCCAACAACGGTAGAAGAGGCATTAGAAGATGTAAATTGGAAACAGGCTATTGAAGAAGAAATGAAGGCTCTGGAAAAGAAGAACACATGGGTGAAAACTGAAATACCGCCTGGAAAGAGATCGGTTGGATGTAAATGGGTATTCACCATTAAATACAAAGCAGATGGATGTATTGAGAGACATAAAGCAAGATTGGTAGCTAAAGGGTACACTCAAACCTATGGTATAGATTATTCAGAAAATTTCTTACCAGTGGCAAAAATAGACACAATCTGTGTTCTATTCTCTGTAGCAGCTAATCGAGATTGGCCATTACATCAATTTGATGTAAAAAATGCTTTCTTGCATGGAGATTTGAAAGAAGAAGTATACATGGAAGCTCCCCCGATTTTTCAAAAGGTTTTTATCATGGAGAAGGATGCAGGCTGAAGAAAGCACTATATGGATTGAAACAATCATCAAGGGCTTAGTTTGAGAGATTTACCACAACTATGAAAAAATATGGGTATTATCAAAGTAACTCAGATCATACCTTGTTTCTCAAGAAAAGAAGTGACTACATAACATGTCTTGTCATATATGTTGATGACATGATTATCACTGGAGATAATGAGGAATAAATTCAGACTCTCAAGAGGAGACTCTTCGAAGAATTCAAGATGAAGGATCTGTAGGAGTGGTCAATCAATTCATGCATAAACCACAAAAAGAATATATGGAAGCTGTCCTTAGAATTGTGAGGTATCTGAAGAGATCACCTGGAAAAGGAGTGATGTTCAGGAAAAATGGACATTTAAATATTGAAGCATTCACCGATGCGGATTGGGCAGGTAGTCCCGTAGACAGAAGATCAACTTCAGGATATTTCACATTGGTTGGTGGAAATCTTGTAACTTGGAGAAGCAAGAAGCAGAAAATAGTAGCCTTATCTAGTGCTAAAGCCGAATTTCGAGGAATTGCCAGAGGAATAACTGAAATTTTTTGGTTAAGGAAACTACTGGAAGAAGTTGGTTATAAATCAGACACCTGTAAGTTGATGTGTGACAACAAAGCAGCAATCAGCATTTCTGAAAACCCGGTTCAACATGATCGAACAAAACATGTCGAAGTGGACAGACATTTCATTAAAGAAAAACTTGAAGCAGGTATTATATGTCTTCCATTTATTCGATAAGAAGAATAGCTGGCAGACATCTTGACGAAGGCAATTCCAGTCAAAGCATTTAATGACACTCTGGGCAAGTCGGGCATTGAAGATCTCACTACCCAACTTGAGGGGGAGTGTAAACCAAAAGAAGAAGGAGATAACAAGAATCTGCAAAAGAAAAGGAAATTAAATCAGAAGATTTGTAAATAAAAATAATTATAATTAGAATTAAAAATATTTGTAAACAAGATCAAACACATTTACTGTGTTTGATCTTTACGACATTGTAGAACCTGTATAAATAATGTTCAAAACATAAGGAATAAGATAAGTAGAAAAGAATTAAAATCTCTTAACTAAATTTTTATTATTAACAGTTTGATGTTTTTTGGACCTGATTGCATGTATTTAAATTATTGTATTTGGATTTGGAGATGGCCATGCAATTTTTAATATATTATTGTTAGTATGAGATTTTATATATTGAAAATTTGAAATAGGTATTAACTTTGAATTGCTGAATTTTTAAGTCTTTTTTTAAACAGAAAATGTATAACAAATGTATTAGTTTGTATCCGTTTTATATAATTCAACATTTTATTAACCGAATATTTGACTTTTTTCGGGGATGGAAGCCGAATTAAACACCAATGTTATATTGCTATTTTATTCCCATCCCGTTTTTAACAGAGGCAGAAACAGTGAAACAGATCCCTAATAAATTCCTTTTATTGAAATTGATACTATTTCCCTCCTACGTTCGAAGCGTTTATGGGAAGAGCACCACTGACAAACGTGACTACTGCTGATTGCGCCGACCACCGCTTGAGCTTCCAACGACCATCCGACTGTCCATCCTCTTTCTTCTCTGGTTAGCACGAGCTGCTGAGGTTAGTTAGTTTTGTCAGTTATTCTCCACTACTTGTGCTGCTGTGGGTTTTTCAACGGCAAAGCATACACCTAGTCTTATAGACAATCAAAGATGGCCTATATATTCTTTTTTTTTTGTCTATAAGCTTGAGTCAAAACAATTCTATCATCACTCAGAATGGTGTTTTTGGTATCATTACCAATGCGAGTTTTTCAGAGATATATTAGACATACAAAGCAATTTGTCGTTATTGTTATTATCCAGTATTAGGCTAGACAAATTTCTTGGCATCGTTTTGTTTTATATACAAATGGGGGAAGAAAGGTTGTGGTGAATTGCTTATGCTTGTACATCCTCTACATTCTAGGATTCGATCAACCAATATTTATGCTATTAATGTGATTGATAACTTTAACTACAGTAGTGTTGATGGCTGATTTTTGCCCCGAAAATACCCTCCAAGCTCAATAAGATGTCCAGAATTGTAAGTAGTTCAATTTCTTTGTTTTCAAAAATATTAAAATGTTTCAACTTTTGGTGCGTTTTCGGAAAAAATTCCAAATTTTCCTTTTTCTTTTATAAAAATTATATTTTTGGGTAGATTTTTAATTTATAGTAACCAAAAACAAAAAAGAGAGAATTTAATTTCTGTAAAAATTCCCCTCTCAATTTCGAAATTAATTTGAAATTGAGAGGAATTAGAATAAAATTTTCTGTGAAAATCTTAGTTTAGGGTTAATAGTTTGATTTTGTAAAAAGAATTCTGGAATTTCTTGTGCTTGGCTTGAATTCGAACTGAGGGCTAAAAATTGAGGTATTCTCAACTTCTCCCTTGATTTAACTTTCTACTAATAATGGATATTGTTGTTTGAGAACTTAATTGATAGTTAATTGCATATGAGCTTGTTTTCTTCCTAAAATCTTGATGTTGAATTGTATATTTTGACTTGCCCTGTTTACAACTCTTATGTGCTGGATTCCAATGATGTTTCCTCTGTTTATCTTTCTTTCTTTCTTCTGCTTCTTAGAATTACATGAGCTGGTTTGCTTTGTCTGGATTTCTCTTTATGTGATATGGATGTGGATTTCTGTTTCTGTTTGTTTATTTCAAAATGACAAAGTTTCTGCCTAGAGAACCAGCCTGATTAATGTTCATGCATTTCCTTGAGCTATTGCTTTTGTTGTTGTTGTTGAACTTCAATTTAATGTCTTCCGCTTTTGAGTCTCAGTTCTCAAAGTCCACAGAATTTTTTGATCCCTTAGGTTCAGATTTTAGTTTGCAGTTTCAGTTGAATTGTTTGATGCTGCTGTTATTGTCGCTGAGTCTCGATTTATGCTGCGGTCGAGTTTCTGTTTTGAGTTGACTAAGGTTTAAACTTTAAATTCAGCAAAATGCTATGACTTAAACTGCTGAGCTAATTGGAGAGTTGGTCCTGTTACTGCTTCCTTTTTGCTGGATTTCAGTTTATGGCCTATGATGTTAGCTTATAGTATAGGTTCAAACGTTGTTTGAGTGGCTATCATTGTGGTTTTTTTATTGATCTTTGTTGTCAATTTGTTTCATTTAGATTCTGCCATCAACTTTTTATGCCCAGGTTGCTGTTTAAAACCCAGTGTTGTGTCCCTGTTATTTTTTGTAGTTGTTTCTGCCTGGGATGTGTGTTTAGGATAGTTGTCGTTTCTGCCTCTATGTCCGTTATTGAATTGTAAGTTTTTCTTTGGTTGCTTTAGATTGTCGGATGTATCTATCTCTTTGTTTAAACAGTTTGCATGAATAAATCGTCGTTGGAGGTTGTTGTCTTTAACCTAAAAAAGATTAAAAGGGTCTGAGAACAGGAAGGAAATGTCCATACTTCTAGTCCTATTTCTTTTAAAAGCTTAATCTTGCTTCTGTACCAGCCTAATTCTGCTTCTGCCTTGCTATTGCTTTTGCCAAGTATGTTCTGCTTTGCCATTATTTTTCTGTTCTTACCTTTGATCAAGTCACCCATGTTTGTGTTGTTCAAAATGTATGTGCGTACCATGTTCATCATTTTGGTTTTGCCTTTGTTTTTCTGCTTTACCATTATTTTTCTGTCTATTGCTGCCGTCCAGGTTTAAAACTCCCATTTTTTTTGTCCATTCCCTTCTGTTTCATATGAAGAAATTTTTACTCAAAATTCAGGTCTTGGTAAACTGACGTTATATAATTCCATCATTTGAAGTTACTGTTTTGCTTATGTTTGCGCTAATGCTACTATGTGTGGTAGATTAAAACCTGATGTTGCTATGTCATGTCGCTGGATAGCATGTTTTAAAGATGTTGTTGCCATTGTCAATCTTTGCAAAACGGCAGTGACTTAAGTCCAAAATGCTTAAAGGATTTCATTTGTTGGTGTTCATCTGTTGTAACTTAAATTGTTTTATGTTGTCTGTTTTGTTGTCGTTGATTGTGGTCGCTGCTGCTGTCAGTTTCCGGTGTTGTCAACACTTGTTATTGTCGTTAGTGTTCAAACTGTCAAGGCTGTGTTGTCATTGGCATTTATTTCTTCATGTTTGTCAATATTGCTGCTGTCTTGCTAATCTTTGCGGAATAATCATATGGTTAGTCAAAAATAATTGCTCCAAATGCCTCCGTTTGAGTGTAACCAAACTGTTTTGTGATGTTATGGACTGTTTTGGTAATTTTGGTTTGCATGAGGACTGTTTAGTAAATTAGGCAGATTTGGTGGATTGTTTTGAACTTTCTTTGCATGTTGGGACTGTTTTGGTAACCCTTATGTTGTTTAGGAGCAGTTATGTAATTGTCCAGTGTTTAGGGATTGTTTTGCATTTTAGGCATGTTTTTAGGATGTTATTTAGTAATGTTAGCATATTACAGGGACCTTTTCGTAATTTAACATGTTTGATGCCTTGTTTCAGTAATTCTGCATGATTAGGGTTATTTTGTAATGTGTATGTACTGGTTTAGAAATATGGCATGTTTTAAGGCTGATATAGAATTTCTCCAAAATTTAGGGACCAAATTGTAAATTTCTATGACCTAGGGTACCTTTTTGGTAATTTTACATGATTGTCTTAAATATGGTATTTTATATATTTCTGGGGTGTTTTGGGGTTTAATTCAATAATTTGAATTTCCATTATGTAATTAATTAGGACTTAATGTAATAATTAGGAGAAAAAATAATTAGCTTAGGACATGAATGTTTTAAATTTCCGCAATTTACTTTTCCGCATTTTACTGCTTTCTACATTATGATTGTGCAAATGACTTAAATCACCGAATTAGGAACATCGTTAGTTAGCTTTTCAATAAAATCTAAACTTAAAATTTGAAAAACAAAAATGGTTTTAGAGGCCGGTAAATCCGGGCGTCAGGCTGGCGTACCCAACCCTTTTACTTAGTTCTTTTGATTGAAGATCTTGCCTTTCTTTTAGAAATCAAAACGGAGTCAACTTTTATTAAAATTAGATTAGTTTTCTTAAAAACTAAAATTGGCCACCGAAGGGTGGCGACTCAAAATTTTTAAGACCGACTAACTCAACAACGCGCAAAAATGATTTATCACCGCTTTTTGGAAAATAAAATTCAAAGTTGAAAATTAGGGAAGAATTTGGTTGCAATTTGAAAATGAAACTTAAAACATGGGTGTTAACAAGTAGTATTGATGATGATCAAGTGTGTATGTGTGTATTGATTGCTTAATTCCTCTCTTTTTTGAATCCATTTCTGAAATCTGCAGTGAATTCGAGTGCATAAAAGCTAGTGTTGATCTCATGTTAGAATGATCCTTATATTTTTTACTACCTACTGCAATTTATGTTGCTTGTGAATTGATATCCAACAGTATATTGAATCGAAGAAGCTGCTCCACGTTATGTCAGAACTTCATACAGCTGCTTCTACCCATCCCCTTGTGCTTCGTCTACAAGATATCCTATCCTTTTGCTCCAAGGTAATTCTCCCACAATTGAAAATTTCAAGACAATTCGGTTTGCTTTTAAGAGATTTTGAAAACATTATTTTGTAGTCAATTAAAGGTGGAGATGAAAGCTCAGTGTCAGTGCTTGTCGACTTCTTGGAAACAGTCTTGGGTGACCCTGAAGAGAAAGATGCCCAAAACAATGCGTTGGAAATTCTTTCTGAGATCCATCGATTTTTGTTTTCTCCTAGTCTAGACCAGGTTTAATTGTTTTTCTCATTTTTCTTCTTTCAAATGGGCTTCTATTGGTTTGCTTTGCTCATAAATTTATCATGTGGAAATGCAGGAGGTTATTGACGTGCTTTCTTTTGAGTTACCGAAAGCAGTTGCAAAGTTTGCTGGATTATCAAGTGGTTGTTTGGAGATTGCTGATAAAATTATTGATCGTTTTATAGAGATATGTGGTCCACGGGACATGCTTTCAATTCTTTGTGGGGTAATGTATAATTCATTTTCTCGACTTTAACATTGTTCCTTCTCCCATTTATTTTTGGATTTGATAACCGTAGTTTAAATCTATGACTGGTTTGATTAATGCTATATTTCTTTTTCCTCAATTGTTTAAAAACCAGATAAAGATTTCATACTAATCATGCTGCTCTGCAGTCATTTGGCATGAAAAGTTATTTTTATGCTTTCTCTTATTGTATTAGTAAGTTGTCACCTGCAAGAATAGAGGATAAGTTGAAAAGAAATTTTTGTGGAAGTATCCTCCAATGTTTTGGTACTTTCACAAGATTGGTTTTTGGCTGTCTTTCCTCCACCAAACACACAATCCCCCTCCCTTCTCTTTTCCACACCCACACACACGCACTCTGATGCTGACTTAAATATCCTTGATGGTCTTCTACTTTCTACAATATCAGAACTGAGCAACATCTGAAAACATTTAGTCATTCAGCTGAAAGTAAAGACCTCTATGATTATGAAGATTCTTAACTTTGCTTACAAGTGATTCCTTTTACCGTGAAGAAATACTGAAATTGGTGTTTGCAAGTAATTTTTTTGAAACTGAAAATTATGGAAGTTGATTTTCTGGGGACATTTGTCATACTTGATGATGCATCAGTCTGTGGTGATTGACTATGATTTGTCTACTTATGAAAGTTATTGGGTAGTACATCTTGATTGTTTGTGTTTGTGTCATTTTTAAGAGTTTCTCACTATTAGTTGCAAGTGCACATCTTTTGTTATGTTTCTGACGTTATGGTTCTGGTTTGCTGTCAACGCTTGCTGTTTATTGGTTCAGGCATTGAGTGCCACAGATCGGCCAATGTACGCATCTGATTATGTTGCTTCTATACTAAATGGGCTCTCAAAAGGTCAGTGTTTCTTTTGAGTGTATTACCAAAATGATACCTCTTGCTCAGAATTTTTTTGTGCACATTTTTTATGCATTTTGCTTCTGATGGTCATATTCTTGGAGAGTGTAGGTTTTATTAATCCAATCATGAAATGTGTGTTTTGCGGAAGATTTTTCACTTTATGAACACTATGTTCTGGTGTATAATATTCAGAATTAAGTGGTTTGGTTATGTTTGGAACCAAATCTTATTAGTTTTATTCTTTTTAATATAAAATGAAAGGCTTCTAATGTGTCTGGCTGTGATGAAGTTTTTAACTGCAAAAAGCGATGGTTTCAATATGTGAAAACCTTTTTTTTTTTAATGCACCTTGATGGTTTTCTCATACCAGTTAAATTCACATTCTTTTTGTTTTACCTCAGTATTCTTTTCCATACAGAGGCGCCATTTTGAGCAAGTAAAAGTAGCAATCCCAGTTATCTTAAATGTGTTAAAGGTTGCATGTTCCGAACTGGGAGATGAAGACAAAGAATGTGTTGATTTAATTTGCAGAGCTGTAGGGATTGCTGATTCTGTCCGTGCTATTTGTGCAAAATTGGTATTCCAGTTTAAAAACTATATTTAATTGTTCTGTATCCCTTTTTATATTCTCAAACAAGCACTAATAAGTTTTCACCTTTCCCTAACTCCTCTGGATGGCAGGAGGGAAGAATAAGTGAAAAGCTTCGTGCTCTACTTGCTTTATATATTCTACAAATCATGGTTAGTGCTAATATTTTGTTGCCCTCTAACTTAAATCCTAGATGAGTGCATGTTGAAGTCAATGTGGTTGCTTTTCGATTCTTTTATGGTCTTTTTTCTGCTTTTCTAGTCTTTTATTTCCAGTATGTTTATGTTTGTCTTATGCTGCAAAAGTCCTGATTCCAGGCTCTTCTTTCGTTCAATGGAGGAGATAACTTTTCAAGCTGTCTTCACCTGGTGTCTCGGCTTTCCAGCTTTTTTCCATGTTGTGGTTTATCATATCTGGGTTTAATTACTGGATCTGATGTGGACTTGATGACTAACATTGTTGTTGGAGGTAAACTTCATTAGTTTCTGCATGATATTTTCATATCTAAAATTTGATAATTCAAAGTGTGTAACAAATTTTCCCTTCCATGTTACATAATTGCAAATTGCATAGAGGAGGAATATGATTTTATGAGCTGTTTATCATACATCAAACATGGTGCATCTCTTGCAGGTTTGTATGTGCAAACAATATGTAGTTTCCTAGTGTTGTTATTTCCATTCCTCTCTTTCACAATTGATTATCTTAATTCTTTCTCTGTTCTTGCTATTACTTCCCTTTTTGCTCTGATCTTAAACAGTTATATGGGGTCATATCTGTGATGATGTTGCTCAGGCTGCTGGAGAGAAAATGTCCGATGTCAAGGATGAGCTTTTAAGTAACCAAACTAACAGGTGGAAAGCAGTAGGCATGCTAAAGTATATATTGGCATCTGCCAATGTGCCATGGGAATTAAAGAAATATGTCATTAGTTTTTTGCTGTCTGTTACAAATAGCAATGTTGTACGAGACGTGCATGCTGATTGCTCTATTTATTTGCCTAGCATTTCCGCAGCTTTGCTGGTAATTTCTTTGTAGTTTGAATTTGAACATGCTTTTTTCTTCTGTTTTTTAATAGCCAGAACATTTATGCTTAGGCTATCACGAAGGTCATCATTTATGCGCCAAATGCAGAGTTAAGAAGGAGTGCCTTTGAGTCACTGAAGAGGGTGAGATTTTTACTGTAATGAAATAGTGGATGCTGTCAAACTTGGTGCTTAATGATTTATCCTTACATTCCTTCAGATAGAGGCTAGGAATTGTTTCATCAGTAGGCAAACCACCAGGAACCATTCTAGAAAAGCAAAGAGCAGTAATCTTTTCATTTTCTGAAAGCATCCTAATTATTTGGTATGTGTCCAAATAAATACTGAGTCAATAAGTTTAACCAGGTACTTGCTGATGTTCCAACATCTGAGAAGTTCAATATCTTAGAAGCTTTGATAGTAAATAGTGATTCTTCCTCCATGGTACGTGCTAAAAGATTAATTTGTATTATTTATAAACATTGACATTTTTTCAATCCATAGACAATTTCTGTCTGAAATAATTTTCACAATTTCATATAGATAGCGATTCTCTTAGATCTTGTGAGAGGAGAATTGGATATGGGACGTCCAATTAGAAAAAACGAATGCCTACAAACCAATAATCAAGGGAGTACAAATACATCACTGTGGAATGCTTCGGTGCTTGAATTGGTGGAGAGAGTTTTGAGGCCACCAGATGGTGGACCTCCGTCCTTTCCTGAGCATGGAGATGCGGTATTTTTTACTTACGGTTCCTTTCTTAATATTCCAATGTTTTCCTGTTTTTTTCCTCCCAAAATATGAAGGTATTTGGCATATGATCAAAATATGTATGTTTTACATTTATTATGTTGTTGCTCAGGTTCTAGCTGCCCTCAACCTCTACAGATTTGTACTGATAACAGAATCAGCGGGTAAGAACTTCACTTCAAAAGATCTACTTGATGCTGTTGTTACTTTTATCATGGCTTTGCAAAAGTTGTCAACTTTTGCATTATATTTTTTGTTATGATTGAATTTATTATTCCAATTACTTTTTTAGTTTCGGTAACCACCAGTTTATTGAAGTTAATAGTTAATTTCGGGTAACTTACCGCTAAGAGTTTTACTAATTTGGATACATGAATTTTATGTTTGTTTTCAATTTAAATGTCAAATGGGCAGGTCAAACTAACTTTACTGGAGTGCTGTCGAAGAACAATTTGCAGAAGGTTTATAATGAATGGCTTCTACCTCTTCGAAACCTTGTGACTGGAATTATGACAGAAAGTATGAATGATTATGATCCAGTTGCAGTGGACGTAGTATGTACTCTTAACCCAATTGAGTTAGTTCTATATCGTTGTCTTGAGCTTGTTGAAGAAAAGCTAAAACAAACTACATAGATTGATCTTCATATATGATATGATAGCTAGCTCATGCTTTAAGTCAGTCAGAAATTCGGGTTTCAGTTGGAACGGTTGAACTGCAGCAGGATTTATATATATACAGTTACCAACATATGTTGTACTTTTTAAGTGTGACTACCTTTATTTTATTTAATGGAATGTTTATGAATCTTAAATCTATATATAGGAGAGCCATAAACAAATTTTTGAAATTTCTCTCCATATTAACCATTGCCTCTTTTTTTTTTTTTCTTTTTCTTTTCTATTTCTTTTAATTTTAACTTATGTAATGTTTGTAACTTATAATTATTTAATATTCATTAATATAACTACTAAGTAATCAATGAGTAACATTAGTAATTTTTTGGGACAGAAAATTATAATTTTTCTTATATTTTTTTTCTACATATTTGTTTATAACTTTTCTCCATTTCATTTTATTTATATAATTATCTAATATTATCTTTTATTTTTTCATGTTTAAATAATTATAAATAAAAAAATAGACTTCTTATATGGTGCTAATGAATTTTATAATCTTTGAAATTTCAGTTTAAAATTCTAAATTCTATAAAATTTTATATTATTATATTTTTTAATTGAGCTAGAATATAGTAACGAATTGTGATTGTTTTTAAAGTATAAATTTTATATTATTCAAAAAACATAAATTTTATATTTAATGTATAAAATGTAAATATTTCCTTAAGAAGCAAATTATGTATGAGAATATCAATTATATTTTTTGAAGAAGTAAATTATGGATACCATGTTTCTTTTTAATAGGTTTATCAAACATATTAACAGACTTACAAGATTTATAAATGGAGAATAAATAACAGAAAAAATAAAGGGTATTTGTATGAAATAGCATATTATTTGTCTAAAAAAAAATCAAATAGCATAAATTTATAAAAATTAAAAAAATAGCATATATTTTAATAATTTGACTAAAATATCCTTAGATTTAGAAGTTTTGCCGTTAACTTCCTCTTCCTCTTTGTTCTTTCAGTTGGACTAAAATACCGTAAAAGTTTTGCCGTTAACTTCCTCTTCCTCTTCGTTCTTTCTGTTGCGCAGTTCCTGTTCTTCTTCAATCTTTCAAATTCTTCCTCTTCCTTTAGAAGCAGAAACTTCAGTCGTTAGAAGCAGAAGTTGTCTTCCATCTTTCTCATTCTTCCTTTTCCATCTGTCTCTGTTTTGTTCTTCAATTATAAGTATTAAAAAATTCAGTTTCACAGTCTCTTTGGTGATTGGATTTTGTTTCTGTTTTAAACTCTGTTTTCATCAACATTGATGATTGGATTAATTGTTTCTGTGATTGTTTAATGTTGCTTATTCATTAGTAATTCTGTTTTGACAATTGGTTTGTGTTCATCAGTGTTCTCTGTTTCTGAATTGTTTAATTATTAAATCTGTTTCTGAATTGTTTTGTTTCTGTGATAATTATATTTGTGTTCATATAGTTTGCTTTTAATAGAGTTATGAATATTATCTGTTTCTGGAATGTTTCTGGTTTGTGGCATTTGTTAAATATATTTTTGGTTTTTTTCAAGTTAACATTCATATATAAAATTTCATTCACAAACAGATTTGTTACATAAAGAAAACATACATCTGCTATCATATATACTCATTCATATAACCAATATATATAGCTTGTATATACTTTGCATATACAGCAACATAATAGATATATTTCAAGCAAGCACAGTTAACATTCATATATAAAACTTCATTCACAAACAGATTGGCCACATAAAGAAAGCATACATCTATAGACCAGTATATATAAGTTATATATACTGTCATATATACTCATTCATATAACTAGTATATATAGCCTATATATACTATACATAGAGCTATGAATGTTTCCTGTTTCTAGATTGTGTTCATATATTTTGTTTCAATAGAGCTATATTTTTTGTATTTGACTTGTTAAAAAATGATGAAGCATAAAAGGTGTTTGAATTGTTATTTATAAAGCAGTATATATG
>CANUEY010255787.1:0-12288 GCA_948099555.1 Croton setiger
TCATTCAAATCATATATCATCATATTCAAAACATATCCATATCATTTACTTAATTTTCATATCATATTTCATATCCAACTATAATGCATTTTAAATCAAAAATGCACAAAATGCATGTAATGACGTCAAAATGACAAAGGATTTAAGTCGGGAGTGTCACAGGAGTAAGAATTAAAGAGGAGAAATTCATACATCGACTTTATAGCATATATAGAATTCTTAAAGAGAAATTGAAAATCAAGGATGAAGACAAGATCTTGGCTTTGAGAATAATTGAAAAAATTATCATTTCGATTCCCAATTTTAACAAAAATTTTATTTCATTGTAAGATTTTTTTTTTTTCTTCTTTAAATTGATCTATTTACAATTAAACGAAGAACTATTAATATGAAAAAAAATGATAAAATTGATGAAAATAATATATAGTTTTGACCTATTGGAGGTTTTGTATTAAGAGTGAGGTTAGAGCACTCCAATTCTACTTCTCTCAAATTCTTTTTTTTTTCCCCAATAAAAATTGTTGAATTTTCTGTGCTATAATGGGTAATAAATTGCAAAATTTGATTATTTATTATAATAATAGTACTCTTTAAATTATAAAAGATTACAAATTGAACGGTAATAATACTTTAGCTTTCTTTTACTCCTCTTCTCTTTCAAAGTTGTACCTTCATAAATTTTTGTTGGACTGGCGTTGGTTATTTTTACTGGTAGAGGTACAAATCTATTTTTGTTTTTTCTTCCTAAAAATAATTCTACATCTATTATTTTTTTTTTTTTATATATCTAATTTTTTATTTTTACTTTTTTTTAATAATGTTCTATTTTTAACGTGTGTTAGTTTCACTATATTGACTATTATTAGTTCTATAAAAATCGGTTTTTTTATGAGAGTTTGATTTTCTTATTATTGGATGTATTAAAAAATAGTTTATTTGTTATAGAGGATTTTCAATGAGAGATACAAATTTAAGTTGCAATGTTGATTTAGATTTAAATTTCAGATTAAATTCGATGAAAGACTCAAGTTTTCAAATGACCAAAATTATAAAAAAAAAATGAAAATATATTAAAAGTTGGAATTCAATATTAAATTTTAGTTTGAAATTTTTTCTATAATTCCTTTTAAACAGTGGAATATTTTTCTTTTTAAAAAAAAAATATTCCATTATTTTATTAGAAGTAGTTGTTCTATTTGTCTCTTTTATTTAATTATTTAGTTTTAGACTTAAAATTTAAGTGTTTAAATAATAGTAGGTTAAAATACTTTTGGTATTGAGTGAACAATAAAATCCTTGTGCAAAAAGATGAAGTAGTTGGTGAACAATGACCTAAGATTGTAGGATAATTCATAATTAAGTTAATGACCAATTAATTCTTAGCAAAGAATTTAGACAAATTTAATTAGCTATTTTTAAATAACTAGGCATACATTCATCAAAGTTTTTTAACAACTAAATTATCCTATTAATACTATATTTTACTTTATTTTATTATTCATCTATACTTAATATAATTATTTAAATATATTTATAAATTAAAATATCATATCATTTTTTAATAAAATTATTTTTTTTTACCCTCCAAATTACTCATAAACTCTTATGGTTGTACCATTTCATTGAACATTCTTCTACCATTAAATTATATAAATATTATATTTTTTATTTTATTTTGAATATTTTAGAGATAATTCTAAATATATTAAGGAAAAGATTATTATTATTATTATTATTATTATTATTATTATTATTATTATTATTATTATTATTATTATTATTATTATTATTATTATTATTATTATTATTATTATTATATTAATAGTTAATAGCATTAACTATTAATAAATTATAAATAAAAGCAAGAATATGAAAATTCATTACAGATTAAATATAATTAATTTGAAAATTAGAAAAAAAATGATAAAATGTCATGTAGATTTTGAAGCATTATTATTGTGTCATGTCACTATCAGTTATCAACTATAATATATTTTATAGATAGATAAACTAACCAAATAAATTCACATTTACAAAAATTTAGAACAATTTTATTTCTACTTCATAAATAGTTTACAAACCCAAATCACATTAAAAAAAAAAAAAAAAGTTCAAAGCTAGTTTATAAGCGTTTTATATATGATTCGCAAACTCGAGTTTACATTAAAAGGTAAAATTTGCACCATATTTACATATCTTTATAAATAAAAAATACTCATTTATGAATAGTTTATATGATGTTTAAAATAGGTTTGTGAACCAAATCACTTTATGTTAAAAAGGTTTAAATATAATTTATAACTAATTTATAAACCAATAATAAAAATGTTGTATAATAGTTAAATGTGTTCACAACACATACTCAACGAAGCATTATTTCATGAAATTATGGATACTAAGTAAATAATATTGAATAAGGAGAGTCTATAGTCGTTAAAATGCTCTGTGACAATTGGACTCCGGTAGTTGTCCACTTTTTTGCAAACTTCTAGTTCTCCGCTTTTTCTTGGGTTGTTTCAATGGCTTTTGTTAACCGCCATCTTCTCTTCTTTGTTTATGCCAGCTATCTTTCTATAGAGTCTCCTTTTCCAGCGGGCCTGCCAATTCAGGATAAACAGGTGGCTTAGGACAAGGATGTTCGGGTTGTCCTCCTTGATGATGGAAAGAAATGTTCGCAAAAGCCTAAGTCGGTGGTGGTTTCAAGTTCTGATGTGGGGGTGAGGTGTTCTGAATTGTTGGCGCATATCCAGTTGGATTTGTTTTTCTTCAACGTTAAATATTACTCTGTAGAGGCTTTATCTTCAGCTGTGGTCAATTTTTTTACATGGGGGATGAGGATGGTTCAGAAATTTCAGGGATTGTTATTGTTTGATGGAGTATGGAAGAGAGACAGAGGGAAGGCTCCTATGCTAACTGGTTTGTAAGATGCATGATTCCTGTGTGTGTGTCCATTTTCAGTTTCAAAGAAGTTTTTCCTTTCAGGGTTTTGAAAAAAACATTATTTCTTGTCTGCAAATAAAAGAAAGGGATATTGCAACAATGGCAGAATGAAGGTTTTAGTTTAAATAAATATCATATTCTTTTTTTTTCAACATTAAAACTCTACCCTTAGTTTGTATGAAAACTGTTAATCGAACTGTCAGCCTCCACCAATACCCGAGTGAACCATAAAATTTTGATTGAGAGTCAGGACTTATCAAGAGACAAGACATAACTAATGATGTGCGATTACCATCACGTATATCTAATAATCTCTTGCTAGGTATTTTTATGTATATATAGAAATTTTATAATAGCTTTTCTATTTAATTAATATTTAAAAAAAGTTGTTATTTACTTGGTTATATTTTAATAAAGTTGCTATTTACTTATTTTTCCTAAAATCAAAGTGAATTTATGAAGTAGAAATTTTAAGAGCAACCACTGTATACAATTAAAATAAGTTTATAAACTTACTACTATGATACAATGTCTGGTATTGTGTCTTTCCAAGAATACATCTCCTCAAATTAGGGAGAAATTGAGCAGTAATAATATGGTAATTCAAAACATTGATGTTATGGATAAGTCTTTGGGGCTTCCGTCAATTATTAAAGATAGAATTAGAAAGGGTGGAAAGAGATGTTTTTTTTCTCTTGCTGGAAGAGAAATCCTTCTTAAATCTATTATCTCAGTCATCACAATGTTTACTTTCTCATGGCCAAACTGTTTAACCAATCAAATTAACTATTTGATTAGACAGTTTTGGTGGGGACAAAGATAAGAGGAGCATAAGATTTGTAAGATAGCTTGGACCAAAATTTGTTAAATAAAAATGGTGGCCTTGGGTACAGAGACTGGGAAGCAATGAATTTGGCGCTTTTGGTGAAGCAAGGTTAGAGATTACTTAGAATCCTGATTCTTGCTGGCTAGAGTGTTGAAGACTCACATAAATTTTATGTCAGCGAGAACTCCTTTGTTCATAATATTATTTTGGGAAGGAAATTACTGGAAGGGAACTTGAGATCGTAAATAAGGAATAGAAGATATGTGGCTTGTTTTTCAAAGCAATCACCTTTCTAGGCTGAGCCAAAGAAGAATAAGGACCCTTGTGTTTTTTGGAGTAGAAGCAAGAATCAAAAATGGAAGTTCAGTAATGGTGAAACAACCAAAAGAAGGAAGCACGTTAGATGTTTGTGAAGGAAGAAAACGCTGACGTTTACTTTAATGAAAGACAGACTAAATGCTGAAGAGAAAATTTTGTTGTTTCAATAAGTGCAAGACTGAATGTTAACAACACAGTGTCGTTTTTAATCATTTTTAATTGGAAGAATGGGCAACACCTTCTTCTTCCTCCTTATTCTCCTTTCTCATTCACTGTTTTAACAGTTTGGTGAAGTTAGTTTACCAAGGCTTCAGCTCAACATAACTAAATGCATATAAGCTCAACAAACTTTTTTAATCAAATTGTAATTGAAGTTTGAATTTCGGATTCTAGATTAGGCAATATATAAGTAAAGAAATGTAATGTAGGAAGTTAAGATTATTCAATTCTCTTGCACTTTGTTTCTGTATTCAATTTCCTTCTCTGTAAGCTTTGTAAATCGATCATTCAATACAGCTTAACTTCATTTGAGAGCATTTGTTTACAAGTTTAATATGGTATCATAGTAAATTATGATGAAATCTCACTATTTCCGGTTAGTAATTTTACAATTTCTTGTTGTATCAATCATCTGAAAATTCTCATTCAATTTGGAATTTATTGTCATTTTATTTTCTTTCTTCTTCCCCACCTAAATCCTTTGATTTCTTAATTCTTCTGTTCATCTTCCATTTCTCTATTATTTGAATGGCAAATCCAATAGTTAATGCTCATCTTCATTGATCCATTTAATCCACTATATTTGCATCCTAGTGAGCAAAGTTCTAACGTGATAGTTACTACTATACTTACTGGAACAAAAAATTACATTGTCTGGTCTCGATCTATGTTGATGGCTTTGGGAACTAAAAATAAGATTGGACTTGTAGATGGAACCTTAGTTACTCCTCCAGAGGATGATCCTCTATATAGTGCCTAGAAGAGATGTAATATGATTGTGCTTGCATGGATCAGAAATACAGTTGAATCCTCTATTTCTAATAGCATTCTGTAGCTGGACACAACATGTGATGCATGGAAAGATATAAAGGATAGGTTCTCTCAACCGAATCAATCTAGAATTTCAGATCTGATTGAAAAAATTTCTTAATTTCAGGCAAGATGAATTGTCCGTTAATGAGTATTTCACTCACATAAAATTTTGTGGGATGAAATGATGGTGTTGAGGCCATTACCAAACTATGTTTGCAGACCACAATACAGATGTGGTGTAGTGGCTAGATTAAGAGATTATATAAAGAATGAACAAGTTTATAAGTTTCTGAGAGGGCTAAATCAAAAGTGGAATGTTGTGAAGTCACAAATCATGATGTATGATCCTTTGCCTAATATTAATAAGGTGTTTTCACTTGTTGTCCAATAGGAAAGGGAAAAAAAGTTATGCTTCTGCTTAAAATTATGATGGCTAGAGGATACAGATTAAGGCAATTTCATCCTCAAACTAGATCTAGAGGCAATTACTATTCTGGATCTAGTATTAAACATTGTACTTACTTCAATGGTGATAATCATACAGTCAAAGCTATTATAAAAAGTTTGGATATCCTATTGGGTTTAGACCAAGAAATCCAACAAGTTTTCAAGTTCCACCTGGTTTTAATTCATCACAACATGCTGTTAATATGGTTACTCATGATTCAGAATCAAATTTTCAAGGTGAAAGTTATATGGCAGCAATTTTATCAAATACAACTAGAAATTCATGAAGGATTTGTTAATCATTTTGATTCTATTGGACAGAATGTGACTAATGCATATAACCAAAATATGCATGCCTATAATGCAGATATGACTGAAGTTTCTCAAAGTCAGTTTAATGTTAATCCTTCTATAGGTACAAAAATGTCATTTACACAAGAGCAGTATCACAAACTGCTCAGTATTACAAAATCCAGTGTGCCACCCACTCAAGTAAAGGCTACTTCAGTTAATCCTAATGTAGTTAATAACATATTAACTACTCATCTTTCTGGTTCTATGATTGAAACAAAGGGTGACACTAGTGAAACAGGTATTTCTTACTCTAATTTCTAGATGCTAGATTCAAGAGCCACTGATCATGTTGCATCCTCATTGAATCTGTTTACTGCTCATAAGAAGATCAAGCTTGTTTTAGTTAAACTGCCAAATGGAAATAAAGTAGAAGCATGCTACTCAGGAAGCATTATGTTTCCTAAAGACTTCTACTTAACTGATGTGCTTTATATTCAAAATTTCTCCTTCAACCTTATATCAGTTGTTAGTCTAATAAGACAACTGAAATGTACATTGTTTTTATGGATGATCATTCTTGATTCAGAAGAAGAACTCTTGGAAAAAGATTGGTTCAGCTAAGATCATTGGAGGTTTATATGTTTACCAGCATCATGATGCTGATCCAGTTACCAAGACAATCATGGCTGCTTTTGCAATACAATTTAGCAACAGTTATGATAAACAGTTTAAAGATGTTGATGTTTGGCATTTCAGGATGAGTCATCTATCTTATCACAAGCTAAAACAATTACATAGACTAATTTTAGATATTAAATGTAATAAAATGACAAAATCATGACATTTGTCATTTCTCAAAACAAAAGAAGCTTGTATTTCCTGTTAACAGTTCTTATTCAACAACACCTTTTGTATTGATTCATTAAGACATCTAGGATCCTATTACTCAAACATCTCTTGGTGGACATAATTTTTTTTTTTACTATAGTGGATGATTTTACTAGATATGTGTGGATTTATCCAATCAAGGCCAGATCAAAAATTAGTATGCTAGTTCAGTCATTCATTCTTTTTGTCCATAATCAGTTTCAAACTAAACTCCAGAAAGTCAAAACTGATAATGGCCCAGGTTTTAAATTGGTTATGTTTTATGCTATTCATGGCATAGAACACCAAACTTCTTGTCTAGAAACTCTTGAGTAAAATGCAATTGTTGAAAGAAAGCATTAACGCATTTTAAATGTCGCTAGAGCATTGCTTTATCAATCTAGTCTTTCTAAGGATTTCTAAAATTATGTTGTTCAACATGTTGTTTTCCTCATTAACAGAATTCTTTCTCCAGTTATTCATAATGAAACACCATTTCAAAGGCTTTATGACCAGGATACATATTACAATCAAATTAGAGTTTTTAGCTCTTTGTGTTTTGTTTCAACTTTGCAGGCACATAGAACCAAGTTGAATCCAGGGGCCAAGAAGTGTGTTTTTCTTGGTTTTCCAACAGGAACTAAAGGGTTCACAATCATGGATCTTCATACAAGCAGCTTTTGGTTTCCAGAAATGTTGTATTTTATGAACAATTTTTCCTTTTTTCTTCATTCTTCTTCTGCTACATCTTTAAAAGTTTTCATTATATACTGCCAATAACTCTGTCTACTTTGATGACTTAGAAACCATCTTCTCTCTATCCACACTTCCAGAGCCTGCAATTTTTTCCCCTAATGCCATTGTCATTCTTCCTCAGAAACAGCCCAGGACCAGATACTATCCATCTTACCACAATGATTATGTTTGCCAGTTTTCATCCCAGCCTTGTGCTTCAAATTTTTCCACTAAACATCCTTTATCTACAGTCATGTCTTATCAATTTGTATCTCTATCCTATCATCATTTTATCTCTTAACTTAATTTTTTACAGGAGCCAAAATCTTATAAAGAGGCCAGTCAAAGTGCTGAATGGAGACAAGCTATAGATTAAGAAATTCAAGCCTTAGAGTAGAATCAAACATGGGACCTTATTGATCTACCTCCAGAAAAATCAACCATTGGTTGTAAATGAGTCTATAAGATTAAACTTAAGCTAGATGGCAATATTGAAAGGTATAAAGCTACAATTGTGGCAAAAGGATACACTCAAATCGAAAGCGTTGATTATTTGGAAACCTTCTCTCCTGTGGCAAAGATGATATAATCAGGTTACCTTTAGCTTTGGCTTCTTGTAATAATTGGCATTTACAATAGTTAGATGTTAACAATGCTTTTCTGTATGGTGATTTGCTTGAGGAAGTGTATATGACACCACCTCCTGGCATGACTATTCCTAAAGGGAAAGTATGCAAATTACAGAAAAGCTTATATAGTTTTAAACAAGTAAGCAGATAATGATTTTCCAAATTAACTGTTTTTTTACTTTCTCTTGAGTCCTAGTTAGATTACTCTTTATTCACCCACAAATGAGAAGATTCTTTCACAGTTCTTCTTGTTTATATTGATAATATTCTTCTTTCTGGCAACAATTTAAATGAGATTACCAGAATTAAAGATTTATTAAACATGTAGTTCAAAATCAAGAATTTAGGTAATCTCAAGTTTTTCCTTGGTTTCGAAATTTCTAGAAACAATAAGGGAATTTATCTTTGGCCAACAGAATATGCCTTGGAAATACTCAAAGATACAAGTTTTCTCGGAGTTAAACCTTGTGTCACTTAAATTGATTATCATGCCAAATTGAGTTCAGAGGGTGGAGTCATACTTTCAGACAATTCTCACTGCAGGCAACTAATTGGTAGGCTTCTTTATCTAACAAACACACGTCCGGATATTGTTTTCACTGTCAATCAACTTAGTCAATTTGTTTCTTCACCCATTAATCACCATCTGTAGGAAGTTCACAGATTAATTCATTATATCAAAGCTGCTCCAACACTTGGTTTTTTCATTTCTTCTTCTTCGAAGACTGTTCTTCAAACATACTCTCATAGTGATTGGGTAGGTTGTGTTGATTCCAGAAAATCAATTACGGGTTATTCTGTGTATCTTAGGGATTTTTTAATTTGTTGGCATTCCAAGAAGCAGACTACTACGTCCCACTCCTCTGGTGAAGCTGAATATCGAGCATTAACAGCTCTCACTTCTGAGCTTCAATGGTTACATATCTTTTGCATGATTTTCAGCTTCCATCTCTTACACCAATCAGTGTTTATTGTGATAATCAGTCTGCATTGCATATTGCTGGAAATCTTATTTCTCATGAGCGTACGAAACATATTAAATTGGACTGTCATGTGGTTCGTGAACAATTTCACAGAGGGCTCATTCATTTGCTTCCTATTAAAACAGAGCATCAATTGGCAAATATTTATACCAAAGCTCTTATGCCAAAGGTTTTCCATGCTTTTCTCTTTAAGCTGAGCCTTGTTAATCCACTATTTCCAGCTTGCGGGGAGGTATTGGAGTAGAAGCAAGAACCAAAAATGGAAGTTCGGTAATGGTGAAATAACGAAAAGGAGGAAGCACGTGTTGTTTGTGAAGGAAGAAAATGTTGTCGTTTACTTTAACGAAAGATAGACTAAATGTTGAAGAGAAAAAATCTGCCGTTTCATAAGTGGAAGACTGAATGTTGATAACACGACATCATTTTTAATCGTTTTTAATTAGAAGCATGGGCAACACGTGACCTTTTTCTTCCTCCTTATTATCCTTTCACATTCACTGTTTTAATTGTTTAGTGAAGTTAGTTACCAAGGCTCCAGCTCAACATAACTAAATTCATATAAGCTCAACAAACTTTGTTAATCAAATTGTAATTGAAGTTTCAATTCCAGATTCCGAATTAGACAATATATAAGTAGAGAAATGTAATAGAGGAAGTTAAAATTGTTCAATTTTGTTGCATTCTATTTCTATATTCAATTTCCTTCTTCTTTATAATCTTTGTACATTGATCATTCAATACAGTTTAACTTCATTTGAGAGCATTTGTTTACAATTTTAATATTGGGTTTATCAATTAATTGATAGGGAAAGAAAATGTAAGGACAGAAGGATAATTGAGAAGAATTTTAGTGAGATTGATGTGGAAGCTATATTGAGCATTCTATTGGCTAAAATAGAATAATAAGATCAATTGGTTTGGCATCATACCAAAGATGACATATATTTAGTTAAGTTTGGATACAAAGAGGTTGTGAAGATCTTGCAGAAGGCCCTATATGTTTAGTGGGAGAAGAGATTAATTTCCCTTGGAAAATGATTTGGAAGATGCTTGATACTAAGGAAACTCTATGTGTATTTACAGAAAATGATAAGTCGGGGTTTGCTGGTTGGAACAAATTTAACATAAAGAATACAAACTTTTTCTAATGCTTGTGCCTTTTGCAATGAAGTTAAAGATGAGCATCATCTATTTTTCAAATGTCCTTTTGCAAGGGCAGTCTGGTTCTTTTTTTCACTAGGTATTAGGATGGATCTAATTAATTGAGACTCCCTTGCTTAGGTATGGCTTAAATTAGTCAATGTGTTGAATATGAATGGCTTAAGGAAAAAAGAGGGTTCCAATGGCAGCATTCATAATGTGATTTATATGGGAACAAGAAATGATGTAATCTTTAATAATACAAGGCCAAATTGTTAAGAGGTTATACGACAGCAATGGAGTATTGGAAAGAATTTGAACAAGTGACTGCTGAAGTAATTCCCATAGTAAATAGACATTAATATGGGTGATCGCAAATGGTTACCCCCTCCGATTGGGTTCCTATAGTTGAATGTTAATGTTGTTGTTTATAAGGAAAGAAAGTTGGGTGTTATTGCAGTAGTGGTAAGGAATTGTAATGGCTCTTTGGTGATTTGACAACCCAACAATTCCCTTTTGTGCAGGATCTTCTAGTTTTAGAAGCCTTGACAATTTTGAAAGTCTTGGATGTGATTAAAAGTAAAAGCTAGAATAGATATATAATTGAAACTGATTCGAATATAGTAGTTGAGGCTTTACATGGTAAACAACAAGTATATTTCCAGGAGGTGGAGTCGCAGATGAAAAGAGAAGAATTAGACTAGGTTTCTATGGTTTTCATCTAAGTAAAACTTGAAGGCTTTTATATGATGGGTTCAGTTTTTTGGTTTGATTTGGTTTTCAAATCCTGACAACTGTAAACCAATTAATCAACTTTGATTTTTAGCCCTAATACTACAAATCGAATGATCAGTCGGTTAACCAAATTTTTTATTTAATTTGATTCGGCTCAGTATGGTACGATTTCTCGATTTGAGAAAAAAATTTCTCACTCCTACACGTGTTATTGTCCTTGACATGCAATGATACAAAAATATCTGATATCTTATTTACCTTCTCTAAAAGGGTATGCAAAAACTAATGCATTGCTTATGCACTACAATCAAAATGATATATTTTTTATAGGGTAATTACTATTGGGTCCCTGAGGTTTTGCCTAATAGACTCGGAGGTCCCTCTATTTTTAAAATTTTATCAATTAGTTCCTAACTTTTTAATAATAGACTCTCAGGTCTTTCCATCCACTTTGACCGTTAGTCAACGGAAAAAGTCAACGTTTTTTTTTTCAAAATGACAAAACTACCATTTGGTTTATTTGAATGGAACCATGATTTATTTGAATCGAACGGGACTAATTAAACCCAATTTTAAATCAAACCACTGTAAAAATTAAAAATAACCAAGATGAGACTCGAACCAGAGACCTTGAGCATATTAAAATATATGTTAACCAACTACACCAAGACACCTTTAGTATATTAGATTGACTTGATAAGATTTTATTGTGTAAGGCACAACCATTCACCTTTTATAACTATAGCAATTATCTATTTTTTCAATTAAGATTTTATTAAATAATTACATATTTATTTTTTTATCATCCTAAACAAGTCTGAAGGTTAAAAGAGAAAGTTTAACTTTTCCGAAAAATTTAAAAAGAGTTTATAGAAAATTGAGTGTTTATTTGGAGAAATTAACAAAAATTAGAAAACTCATATTTTTTATTTGGAGAAATTAACAAATATTAGAAAACTCATATTTCTAATTAAAGGAAATGAAATATTTATTTTAGACTAATGTACTCTGGGATCCCTCTATTTTGAAAATTGTATCATCGGGTCCCTAACATTTGGAATAATAGACTCTCATATCTTTCCGTCCAAAAACGGCGTTAGTCAATGATTTTTTTCTCCAATAAATATTTCATTTCCTTGAATTAAAAATATGAGTTTTCTAATATTTGTTAATTTCTCCAAATAAAAAATATGAGTTTTCTAATTTTTGTTAATTTCTCCAAATAAACACTCAATTTTCTGTAAACTCTTTTTAAATTTTCCGGAAAAGTTAAACTTTCTCTTTTAACCTTCAGACTTGTCTAAGATGATAAAAAAATAAATATGCAATTATTTAATAAAAT
>CANUEY010255958.1:0-40846 GCA_948099555.1 Croton setiger
ATAATAATAATAATAATAATAATAATAATAATAATAATAATAATAATAATAATAATAATAATAATAATAATAATAATAATAATAATAATAATAATAATAATAATAATAATAATAATAATAATAATTTCTTTTAAAAAAAAAAATTGATTGATTTTGATTCCAATTAAGCTTAGGGTTAATAAAATAGTAATTAAGTTAGATTGAGAATAGCCAAAAATTCAAAAAACAAACATGCAATCAGATGGCCAGTTCATTCGAATCATAATTATATCCACAAATTCCATTTTGCACATGACAATACTTCATTATTAACCTCGCAACTTCTGTTTTATTTCAATATATATTTGAATTCTGGCCGGCCTTCTAATTATTTTCAATTATAAAATAAAATTAAAAATTTAGGCACAAATTTAAATATTTTTTTTTTATTTTTTGTGAGAAGTTTCAAATAATTCATATAGACGTATTGCATATCTTTACAATAATAATAGATATAAATACTCAATAATTGAACTATAATTTAGAATATAGTCTATTATGAAAAAATATATATAGATCGAATTAAGGATAGTTAGGTGTAGTTAGTGGAGTTTTATATGAATATATAAGAGTTATGATGATTTGATTATGTTGGTGGACCAAAAGATGCAAATTGGTTAAATGTCGTTATAATGATCATATATATCTCCGAGAGGCCATACTCATATACCATACCTTTACCTTTTGAATTGTGATGATACTATACTAAGATTTGTGGAGGAATATGGGCATTTTCTGTGTCTTAATATTGTGTACTAAAATGGTTGCTTTAGTCAGCAAATTTGTTTGGTGTTCGGTTATTTGGTTTGAAATTGAATCGAGTGGGTTTGTTTGAAAGTGACTATTCAGAAATGGAAAGCTCCATGTAAATGCACATATTTCCTGGCTTTTGATCAATAAGAGATTTTTGTTTTGTTTTTGCTTGGTTGTTTCTTGCTTTCTTTTCTTTATTATTTCATTTACTTTTTGAGGTAAATTTGGACAAATATTCAAGATAGAATGTTCCTGTAACCATGTTTCCAGATGGAACTATTGCTTTCATTTCTTCTTTTTCTTTTTTTCCTTTTTTTTTAATATTCCATTTGGGTAGTGATATTATTGATTTTCTTACTTGATTTTGTCCTATGAAAAATAGAAATTCTGAATTCGATTTCTTTAGTCATATAAAAAAATAAACCATTGTCCTTTTTCAAAGATCAACTAGTAATTGTAATATTGGCAAGTTGTTAGCGCATTAATGAGCTAGCAATCACAGTTGAAATATTAACTGAATTTTTTTTTTTTCCAAATATATATATTCTAAAGTTGAAATTTTAACTGAATATTCCAATAGCGTATTGCAATTATAAATTGTTAATCAATAGATTTTGAAAAAATTTAGTTGTTGAGAACGTAGCTAAACTAGCTTTATTTTTTGCACTTTTTGGATTAAAATTGGATAAAAAATGTGGTAGCTTTTGATTTGCCCCATTTATTAGTAAAACCAAAAGGGAAAATATTATCAACAAATAATACTTGAAAATCATCAAATTTAGCTTGGATAAAAAGAAGAATAGATAAAACAAATTAAATGATTGAATTCATTTAGTTCTGAAAAAATTATGACAATTTAATGTCGTAAAAATGAAACGGTTAATATAAATTGAGATAATTATTATATTTTTTTTAAGCATGTTTATGTCTCAAATTTTGGCCTATTCTTTTTTAAAAATTAATTGACAAAGTGAGATTTAGAGATGCTTTTAAAATGATTCCTTATTCCAACTATATAAAAACCTCTATACGATCGTCACTTTCATTGTCTAGATTATAGTCTCTAGTAGTACTTGTTATCCTATCATTTTCAGCATTGACATGTCAATTATGCTTAGTTTAGGAAATTGCCTCTAATCTTAGCTCTTATAGTTAAAGGACTTTGTTCATTTATAATGTTTGGCCATTTAACCAAAGACATTGAGAAGGCAACTTCACCAAAGTGTTTCAACCCAACCAAACAGCAAATGTATTCACATTTTGTTAACCCTTCCCATGTTTGGTTGCCTAACAAGTTGGCCTTTTTCATTCTTCACATTTACAGTCGCTTGTTGGGTCACTATTTTTCCACCCTACCTCTTCCACACCTGCTATCACTGTTGCTTGATACACATTTTTCTTGTTCAAAAGAAATTAACTTTAATAATTTCTTGCAGATTTTTCCATCCCTGTTTTCAGTTTTCCTTATCATTTTCAGTTTTTGCTACAGAAATTGTAATGTTCTTCTGCTATAAGATACGTATTCCATTATGTGTCAGTAGAATTAGTACAAGTGTCTATATTCTATACTTATTTGAATACATATGGAAAATGCCAAATTATGATAAATCCTGACAGCTTCCTAGAAGCTCGCACCCATCCTGTAACCTAGGTTTGCTCCAACGTTGGCGATTGCTAATCGCAATCAACATCAACATCAACATCATAAAGGGCTGTGCAAATTCAAATTCAAAAGCTCCAAATACATCCCATGATTTATCAGAATTTAAGGAATCTTATTCACTGATGGATCATGTTATGTCAATACATTAGATGAATCAAAATAAATGAATGGTCCTTCTATTGTCTATACTAAAAGAATCTATCAAAAACTATGTATCCATTGATTTTAATTCCTCAACTCATGATGTCTAATACAATATCAATCCAATTTTCATCTACAAAAATTGATTTTTTTAACACTCATGGGCACATATTTTGCTTTGACTGACCAATTATTTATTGTGAAAATTGAATGCTCCGGCAACATCGAATCCCGGCATCGATGAAGAGCAGTTCCTGCTATCCATCTCGTTCTTCAAAGGCTAACGTAAACTTCAAAATTAACCAACAAAACTATACTCCAAAATTAAGCTTAGAGACAGGACTTATGTTGTGGCTTCCAATGGATGAATTGTACTCAGAACTTTGTTGTAGAAGCTCCATGTTGTAGTTCTTTCAGTTATTGGCTTTTGGCCAAATGGGTTTTGCTCTACGAACTTTTGTACATTTTCAGCTTCAAGCAATCTTTCCAAATAAACTCTAATCTCTCCTCCTTCACCTGTCATTAAGTGGATACGATTATTAACTATTTGCCTTGTCAATCATACAGATTCAGTACAATCTAGAACAAAGATATTTAACATATAAATGACTCATTGCATAATTTTTATTTATTTATTTATTTTTTTTTTTTTGCGGTATTACAAGAAATCAATCCTCTTATTAACCCAATCTCTTGTCAAAGAAGTTTTATTTAAGTAGCAATTACACCATGCAACACATAAACCCAATTAAACGAAAATCATTACTCGCACTATCATTAACATTTGGCGACACCATCAAAATACTACTATAATTTGGTAATATTTTATACACATGCCACTGACTCTTGTTTTTGGCAACCAACATGAATTGATACCTACATTAATGCTGTGAAATCTATTATTTGATGCAGGGCTTCCTAAGCATTAGAGTGACAAGGGAAACCAACTATTTTAAAGATGCTAGAATCACTAAATGGGGCAATAATTGGCATGTTTCAAAGGTAAGAACATTTTCTACCATGCATGAAAACGCAGCAATTTAAACCATTTGGATGGCACTCAAAATCTTATACATTATAGAACAGCAATTTATGAAAATATCAATTACCTAAAGCGTTATCATTCCTGCTCTGACACTGGTATGGACAAGGGAATATTGCAGTATGCGCCTATAAATGAGAAATCAACATAATTGTTAAAAAAGAAAAGTAATTTGCTAAAATGTAATAAAAGGAAAGAAATAAAGAGGAGTAGCTCATAAGGCCAAAAATAAGTGCAAAGCTCACAGGATTAAGCAGAGCCTTGTAAGGTGAATCATCTATTAACAATGTATTTGATTCATCAAAAAATCCTTTCTCCCAAGGAAGGTCAGGGTCTTGTTTTTTCCAGATCCTCCTTAAGTCCTTGAAAACCAAGGGCTTATGCTTGTTTTCCAGGGTTTTGAATTGTGTTGAAGTGCAATGGGATGCGTCCTGCAAAATAATAGTGTTTTCCTCTGGAATCACATTCTGAAGATCTGAAATGCATGGAACTATGCAGTAATACGGATAACAACAGATAGAGGCAAAGAAAATATAATTATGTTTAATCTATCACTTGTTCAAACTGATTTGCTGAATGCCAAAGTAATTGGTTCATACGCCCACCAGTAAGACCTATTACGTGAGAATAAGTAGGATATAAGCAGCCAAAACAAAACGACGAAATCTTTTAGCGCTAGCATTATACAAACAGATTCTCCAATTGCAAGTGCAAACCCAAACAATTTCTTATATATGATTGAACAGACCCAGCAAAACAGTAGCCTGTGCTTCAAATCTCCCATCAGAAAATCAATGACATTATCAATATTCTTCCTGTAAAAAATATAAAATTCGTTGCAGTCAGAAGTTATGTACTGAAGCAGATTCCTTATTGAGAATATTTTCTCAAACCCAGAATCAAGAAAAACTAATGAGATTAATACAGTAGGTAACTGGATGAAGAGTACTTAGTTCTTGAAGACCAAACGCCCACTTCAAATCTCTCAAAGCAAAATGTTAGGAAGTCAAGACAAAAGGATCTCCTAAAGACTGATGCAAGGAAGCAAGAAATTAGTATTATTCAATGTAAAGTAAAGCATAAATCCATATCAATAACGGTAACTAGAGTTAGTGCTCAATGCTCACCTGCTCGTCTTCCGATTCTTATGTCTGCTTTACAACCCTGCGGAGGAGAAGAAACTATGTCCATAAGGATCCCATTCAGATCAAGAATAATTAGTTTTTTCTTTAAATTGCTAGCTGGTGATCTTATTGATGAGGAAGCCAAACTTTCCAACAGGGCATCCTTTTTGTCACAGACAGAAAGTGAAACATGTTTAATCTCACCCAGATTTGACAAAATAATTGCTTCCTGATTTCTTCTATCCAATAAATAAAGAGTTGAAAGATAATTCATATCACCAGTGCTAGATAAGCCACCTTCCTCAGCCTGCTTATCACATACATCTGTCACATTACTTTCATTTCTTAGTCTTGGCGTTCCTGCATTCCCGATGCTGACTACTGAAGGATCATTGGTTGCTTCCATTGCTGTCTTCATAATTATTAAAATTAGCTAATTGCTTAATTTATATCCTTGAAAATCTTTGATATTTATAAGTGAAGATTACTACTACTATTTTCTTGACTGCATCATGTCTTCATTTTGGTGTTCCGTTTTATATCCTGCAAGCATAGGCAAACAATAAAATGAATTTCAACTGAATTTAGTAACGCATCCCACAAACACATACAAATACAAATAGCATTCTGTACAAATAAGGACAGCAAACTGACCATTACTTCAGGTAACAAGAATTCTACAAGCATAAAAAATAACTTTAAGAAGATCAACCGTTGACAATCTGACGTCAAACTTTAGTTGTTTGCACATAAAAGCTATTGTTGGCGTGTGCGCTACGAGATGACGTAATACAATCATTTGGATCAAATTGACAGCAAAAGGGGAGTTCAAAATTGCCAAGCCAGTAACTAACTGATGATTTATGCTTTTTTCATAAAGTATATATACTAAGTCAGTGTTATGCTGATTTGCCAAACAAAAAGTATTACACAACTAATTAAGTCTGCCCGTACAAATGATCAAAGGTATTACACAGTGTTATGCTTATTTATAAGTCAGTTAAACTCAACTGTCTTACTCTTACCCTAGGTTTCAATGCAAATGATTAAGAAATTTGTTCAGTACAACTGACCCCAACTTGTTTGAGATTAAGTCTTGTTAATCTTGTTGTTGTGGCAAATTTTACCAATTTAACCAAGTCCGGTCATCTTTTCACTTGTTCGCAGATGCTAATAATTCTATTTCCGATAGATAATGGCTTGAGCATAAGCAAGTCGATTGACTTTAAAGTGAAATTCTAAATAAGTTATGCATATCACATCTAATGTCGACGTACCTATGTTGGCATTAGCTAAAAATTCACTACTTTATACCTTTTCGGGCATAAATTTTGATTCAGAGGTATTGAACCAGTTTAACACATTATTGTTATCCAATCCACCTATGAACACACTCATTACTGCTCTGCTCCTTTCTTGCAGGTTCTACATATCTATCTTTACATTCTCATCTTCAGATAAGAATCATTTTATCCCCCCCACATGCTATATGGTCACAGCTTTTTTATGGAATTTTCAAATAGAAACTTTAAAATGACATAGTCCTCCTATCCTATAGCAGTCTTCTACATATAAAAAGTTCTCTCTTCTGTAATCAAAGAAGAAAGGGCCAATAAAGAATTAACATGCCATAAGACAAAAACCAAACTCATATTCAGCTAGTTTACCAAAAGAAAGGATAAACGCAATATGGTTTAATTCCTTCACAAAGAAAGAAGAAATAACAAAAATTCAACCGCAATAACAACTAAAGAATGAATTATGAGAAAAAGAAAACACATACATAAAAGCCTAATCTTTCCAAATCCAAACGAGAAAAAGAGCATAAATTGCAATCTAGAAAAGAAAATAAAAGAAATCCCAGAAACTGGAATGAAGAATGAATGTTTGTAGTAAAAGAACATTCAACACATACCCTGGATTAAAATACGTTCTGAAAACGAATTTGAAGAAAGAAATGGCATAGAAAATAAACAAATAAAAACTTAACTGAAGGTGAGAGAGATGTCCCGCTATTGGTTTCCGATATGAATATATGAACGTCCGAAACTAAGGAAACGTCAACGAAGACGAGGAGAGCGGAAAAAAGATGCCAGTTTTATGTTAAAGTTGAAGTTTTGGTATATGATTCTGACAAACGACAAGTCAGACAAACAAAAATTAGTTTTTGCTTTATGTTTCTACTACAAATTTTCGGTTTTTCTTCGTCCAAAAAGGATTAGGACAACATTCAGTTTCATATGAAAAGTCTGAAAAGTAACCATCAATTAAATCTATTAATAATATCCTTTAAAAAAAATTAAATCCATTAATATATTCAAAAATTTTTTAGAGTAAAAAATTTTGAAAAATAAAAAAATTATAAAATGTCTAATTTATTTAGTATTATTTAAATTATAATAAAGTAATAATATTTATCTAAAATATTTTTAAACGTAATATTCTATTATATATACTGTTTTAAATTTAAATATTTCTCTTTAACTCAAAGTATTTTATTAGAAATATAAATGTGTTAAAAAAATAAAAATATAATATATTTGAATGATAAGAAAGAGTCTTTAGTTTAAATATGTCAAAACTCTATTGTCAAAAAAATATCAAAACTTAGAATATATTTAATCAATTAAAAGTAAAAAATTTTGAACGATACCATTATAAAATTATTTATTTCATTAATTCTTATTAATATTTATATTAATATTTATATTGTAATAAACTCAAATTATTTATTAAAAACATTATTTTTATCCAAACTAAAATATAGTCATAAAATAAAGAAATTCTCAGGTTTCACATCATCCATCTTTCTTTGAGAAATTCTTAAGTGGATGTAGAGAGAAATTTTTAATTAATTATACGTATTTTTATATTAAAAAAGTTATGCTTATTTTTTCTCTCTTCATTAATAATACTAATTTATTAACACCTTTAGTGTATTAATTCATGAATAATAATATGATAAACTGACTAAATCTACCTAAAAATTTTTCAGACGAAAGATGAAGAGTGAACTATAAAAAGCATCTATAATGATCCATGTGTTCAATTACAATTTATGGAAATATCTAAAAAATGTCATATAAGTTAAATTTAGATTGATGTAAAATTGATATTCTCATATCCAGCAATGAATCGCATTTTAGTAATCCAATAATATTTCTAAACTACTTATAAAAGAAAAAAAAAATAAAAGTAACATTTTGTTCCAAAATAACCTTCTCAAAATTGTATATTTACTAAAAAAAAGAAATTGAGGATGATAGGAAGATGAAGAGAAAGAAAGGACCCTTTTGCCGGTGAAAAAGCTAGAAAATGTTTCAGTTATTAAAAGCTTTTGTTATTGATTTTCGTGCTCATCTTTAGAATTTCAAAGCACCCTTCCTTTTCAATTTTGACTGCAAATTTGAAGTATTGAAAATGATACAAATACTGTTTTGTAATAGATGAGTAATTAATAGTGAGAAATTGCATTAAAATGCAAGGACTAACCAACGTCCTGTTAACCCTTTGTCAACTCTATTTCAAAAGTACTTGGAAGGAACAAAAATGCAATTTCCGGCTATTAATTACATTAAGTTGTGTGGATAAACAAGCGTCTTATCAACCTTAGGATCGACTGCAAATTCTTGTTGTTAATTGAGCTGAGGAGAGCTCCATCCAGTGGTGGGAATTTTTTTATTTTTTTATTTTTCTCTCCTCATCATGAGTTGTTTCGAATTTGTTCTCTTTATTGTTATCTTAATTAGATATTATTATCCTAATCACCCATCATTTAATGCGTCATTAATTAAAAGTCAGACATGATCCACCTACAAATACCAACACCTAAACGGATCCTTTTTGTGCAAAGCACCTCAATCATTCATTGCACCAATTTGAGATTGTAAAATAAAAATTCCACACTCCACTTCTTCAAAACCATCACCACTTATTATCACTTCATCCTATTTTGTGGTCCAATCTTTATTTTGCTGATGGACCACAGCCCAGAACCCTATTTTCTTTAACAAAATACGTCTTTCATTGTTGATTTTATTTTATTTATAATCCAGTATTTAATATGCTATTTAAATTAATGCTTCTGGAATTAATTAGCAAGTATCTATATTCTATGATTAATTAATCTAGTTTTAACTATAAAAGCATGAATTTGGGAAACATTCTACCAAAAATGACTCATTAAAATAGTTTTTTTTTTTTTTTCCTTTTAACAAACACACACTAGACTAAAACAAAAAAGTAATATGATTTTGCAATCTAAAAATGACCCAAAACACATGTTTTCTTATCTTTGCTTGGTGTATGAGTATGATGCTTATTTGAGCAATTCAGAAAGTAGTAGTGGTCCTACAACTAGAATTGACAGTCAACTTTCTAAACTTTTGACCCATTAATAATAATAATAATAATAATAATAAAATACATCACAAAATAATCTGGAAAATTACTTTTAATAGTTTCATGTAATTTAAACTCTATTTATAGGATTGAAACGTGATTAGGGCTACGCCACATATTTTACTATTAAACACCACTTTCTAAAATTTATTGGCCAGCTGTTACACTTTTCAAAGTGTCTACAATTCAATAAATTCGGATTAGTCTAAACCGTTGATATGTTTGAAAACGACTTACCCAGAACATCGGATACAAACAAAAAAAAAAACTTAATTAGAGGATTAGCATAAATCGAGTTGAACAACTATTTTCAAAATAGTTTTTAGCACCAATAATATTAAAATTACTTTTTTTAGCAACCAATAAAATGAATTTTTAGCTATTTAGATCAATATTTTATAAAACAAACTCATATATATATATTTAAGTTTGAATATTATAAATATCTAACATCAATTTAAAAAACTAATGCTAGTTTTGGTGAATGGAATAGTCATATGTAAAAGTAGTAACGCTGTAGATATGAAATTATTGTGAATGAAGGGATATTGCTTGTGATGGAAATCTCAAAGGAGGCACATGTTTAATCAGGCAGCCAACCCTGAATTGTTCTTTCTATGCTTATGGAAACCTCGCTTTGTTTGGTTTTCAACTGCCTCAAAACTTTTTCAATTTTTTACAGATTACTAAACTTTAACTAATAAGGTTACAAATTTTTTAAAAATTTTAAAATTATTCTTTTGTTTAAAAATATTAATTTATTTTAATTAATTAATCAAAAATTAAAAATCAAATATAAAATTAATATGTGTCAATATTTGTTAATATATTTCAGAATTTTTCCAAAGTTTATTAGTTGGGTGATTTTCAACTATTTTCAGCAGAAATTGAATATTAGTATTTATTAATATAAATCAATATACGTTAATATTTATCAATATAATTTATAATTTTTTTAAAATTATAATAGTTAATATTACTCAATATTTATTAATATTTTTTAATATAACTCAGTATTTCGATTGATAAAATTTGACAAATGTAGATAAATTATATTGAAAGATATTGATATATATTGATTTGTATTCAATTTTTATTTTTTGATTAATTAATTAAGATAAATTAATAATAATAAAAGTAAAAAAAATAAAAAAAAATAAGAGCGACAAGATAGAAGAAAAAAACAATGTACTACTTCACTAATTCTGAAAAAATATATTATTTTGTCAAATAAAAAAATTAAAAAGTGTGCTATTTGATATAATATCTCATTTTAATTGAATAATTAACTCTTCAAAATTTGAAAATTTAATTAAGGTTGAGTTATATTGTGCATATTAGAGTGTAACATTACAAAGTTAAAAGAAAAAAAAAGGTAAGGACAATTGTAACACTAGTGAAAGATTAAATATTTAGTAGACTTTTTTTGGGTGTTTGGTGAATTGCGTGATGGTAGAAAAAGAAGCAATCCACAATTTACGAAATTTGATTCAATAGAACAAAAAAATAGTTGGGATTTAGACAGTTGACAAAGTGAAAGGAGGCTATTTATAATAAACCTACAAAAACTGGCTTCTAAAACCACTACTTTCCACCACCCCATATATACACCTACATTATTGCATAGAGACCCCAAAAGTCATAGGATCCATTTAAACTTTTACAAATTAAATTTGTATACTTTTCTAGCAACTCATACAATTATTATATGACAATTGAGTGCGGTCTAATTAGCCATCTCTTTTTTTCTCAGGGAGAAAAAAATGAAAATTTTAAATTCGATTTTTCTATATCACATTATATCATCAATTTAATGCATATTTCTAAAAAGTAAACTGTTTTTTATTATGCAGTCCACGAAAAAGAATAACTCCTTATTTATATGATTCACAATACGCTTAAATAAAAAAAAAAAAAAAAAAAGCTCATAAGGGATTGGAAAGTGTAAGGGTAGCTGGGGACCATGGATATTGATATTACTTTGAGTAAGTATGCAATTATGTTGCTCATCATCCAACTACCAATTGCCTCAATGCTCTTTCTTCTTTTTCACTCAAAAGAAAATATATTGATGTAATATTAAGTTTCATACATGAATCAATTCATGTGCAACATGGGATTTGCTATTCTTTTGTTTTTAAAATCATGTTAATGTTATGATTTACATTCAATCTTATTGGATTCTTCTATAACCTCAAATTTACTTAAACTAATATTAATCACTCACATACATTGGTCACACAACTTTTCTAGTGGGACTAATATATTTTGATACTTCATTTTTTATATAGATTTTAGTCAAATATAATTATATAAGTTGTGACTTTGGTGTTTGGATGAAATGAAAATTATTACAGAATCATATATATTTAACCATAAACATTCATATTTGCCACTCCAATTTCATATCTATGGGACATTTTCCCCCCTTTAGTTGAATAATAAGTTTTAAAAGAAATTTTTTCTGTCAGTTTCAAATATAAAAATAAATAATAGTTTTAATAATTAATTATTCACTCTATTCGATTTACTTAACAAATTTTTCACATTGTATGTTCAATTTACATTAATTTTTTTTTTTAAAGTTAAACCCTAAATTTAAGTATGAAAGGACAATTCAAACCTAATATAATTGACTTCAACATAATATTTTTTCTCTAATTTCTCCAGACCTGAAACTTTAAATATGATGCTAGCTAATTATTTTGATGAAGCAGTTGCAAAGTTGATAATTTTCTCAACTATTGATTTATAGAGATTTGAAAAATAAAGTCTATGAAAGAAATTAGCAAGTTGGTGCTTGGACTGAATTTTGAATCAGAACCACTTATATTATTAACAACTTACAAGTGAATATAATACATTGCTTAACCCTTTCTCTTACTAAATGATAATCAATCTCTAAATGATTCTTATACATAAAACAAACTTATTTGATGGGTCTTCTTGGCTTGTAGGAAATGAGACGAAGGTGAGGTTTAGTGAAGACAAGTGGATTCCAAGCTCTGAAAGAGGTATTTATGCTGCTGCCCCTAATATGTTCCTGCCTAGTACTTATGTTTATATGGTGATGTTGCCTAATACTAGTAGTTGGAATTGTGATTTTGTGTATGAGAATTTTAAAAACCGGGTGAGTTGCCATCTTTCTTATGATGGAGCGTAGAAAGATGAAGCATTTTGGTTTTAAGGCAATTAGAGAAATGGAATTCTTTTTTAAAAAATACAGAATAAGAAATAGTCCTAACAGTCCCTAATATTTGTCCATTTGGCATAAAATTGAAAAACAACATTTGAGTAAACAAAATCAAATGTGGACAAAAAAGAAGAACAAATTATGATTCTACAACATAAATAAATAATTAAACAATAATAATTTATTGATTAATGTAATTGCTGTGAAAAATGCCACATGGTAGCAGTTACTAATGTAACTGAATGATTATTCCTATACTTCAATCAATAATTTTGTTTGACCTAAATTAGGAAAGTTAAAATGGTAGAACCGTGCACACATCATGACGATACCTTCGAACCTAAATTAAATTTATTTTATCTATTAAAAAAAAAAAACCAAGATCAGAAAAGCAACAAAGTAAAAGAAAGGCTTACACCACAACACAACCCAACAAGTCTAGAAGGCATCTTTGTCATCGAGTTGAAGCTTCCTATAAAAATCCCTTTTTAAAAATCTCTTCAGCCGTCAGTAGTCAGCACCATCGCTGTGCCGCCCATCTTAACCTCGCCGGACTTGCCTGTTTTTGATTCTTTAAGTTTTCGCTCCTTCAAACACGTAGATAGCTAAAATCCAGAGTAATTTACAGTATTACATATATATATGTAAATATAGTTTCTTTTCTAGTTTTTGTTCTATATTATTCATGAAAAAGCAATGGGAAACCTGTGCACTTGTTTCGCACCCAAAACGGTGAAAAAGAAGAAACCCACAAAACGTTTGCAGGGTAACCCGCAGTCCGTTACCAATTCCAGTAACCGGTGGACCCGGGTCCGATCCGCGCGGAAGGATAGTACTGACTCCTTGATTCAGGAACAGGCCTTGGCTGCAGCCATTCTTTTCAGGCAGCACCAGCAACAACAAAATGGAACTGGCACATTGCCGTTTGATCGGTCGGCTTCCCTGAGGTACCCGAATAATTCCGGTTCGAAGAAAACCCAGTTGCCTCGGAGCTCCAGTTCGCGAGCCCGATCGCTTACTGACCCTCTGTTGCAGCCTCACCAGCTCGTTAACCAGGTTCATGTCGTTTGGCATTTTGTATACTGACATGCATGTGGTTTTGGGTTTTCTTAATTGATAATTATGGATATGATAGGATTTCATAGTGAACGTGCTCTTTATTGGCGTGTTAATTATGAATTGGTAGGGATATGAAGACTGATTTTCTAATTATAGGAAATGAAGGATTATATTTATATGATTATACATGCAGTTGGTTTTTCTTTATTAGGTTGCTAATTAAGAGGAACAGGAGAATTTTGTGGTTTTGATTTGTAATTTGTATTTTATGCTTGCATGATTTGTTATGGCAAAGTAATGAGTTTGATTAATTGTGTCTGGCATGGGTCCTCTCCATTGATAGTGATGGTCCAATCCAACAAAGCTGTTAAATTTTAAGTCTTTAATGATAATCTTCTCTTTCTCCTTAATTATACTTATACTGATACTGATTGTTTAGAGGGCTAATTTGGCTGATTAGTTGGATTAACAGTCTGTGACTTGCTTTCTAGTTATGGACATTCCTGATTCTGGTCTTCAATGGCAATATAGTATATATTTTCATTAATATTCAGTCTTCCATCCTTTTTCTTCTTCATTTATTTATTTCATACTTTTGAGGATTTGTCTTGTCTTTATATAAACTTTATATGAATGTCTAAAAGCTTTCGGGAAATGAATTCGACAATTTGATTATATTTTTATCTTTTCCATTCGCTCTTTAATGCCGTGATGATCAGTGGATCATCATGTCAGTAATGGAAGGATGCATTACTGGGAAATATATTCACTTGTTCTTTTACCACCCAAAATCATTGGCAATTCAAGTTCAAACCGTCTCAATCCCTTGATTATTTCATGCATGGCTTAATTAGGCTTCTAGATGCATATGCTGTTGTCTTCGGTTAGAATCACTTATTTTTTAAATTCTGTCAGACTTGCAGCTGAAGCTGTACAATAGGTTATTAAAGTTCTTTAATTTTGTGATGCATATAAGTAAACGCTGTCAGTTTCAAATTATGAAAATTTTTTTATGGTTCAGTAGAATGCAAGATGATGACTAATTAGTCATAATGAACATTGTATTTTCAATGAAAGTTGTAGTGAACATTATTTATACTCTAAAATATGAAATCTTGCACTCTATTCGAAACTTTTAATGTACTTAGCATCATGTTAAGTACTTGGTTCAGATTGATTCAGGCATGCCCTTCAAGTTTCTTGCGATTGGTTTCATGAATAGTTAATAATTTTGTACTGAAACAAAAAAGCACGCCTTGGATTTTATGCTTCACAATTCTTTTGATCTGTCGGATTCAGTTTCTTTCCTGACTGCTTTTGCATTTGCTTTCAACAGGATATCAAGCTTGACGATCTTGAGACTAATAATTTTGTCCTTGTTCATGGTGGAGGCTTCGGTGCCTGGTGTTGGTACAAAACAATAGCACTTCTGGAAGAGGGTGGCTTCAGAGTTACTGCCATAGATTTATCTGGTTCAGGGATTCATTCTTCAGATACTAATGGCATCACTAGTCTTTCTCAATATGTGAAGCCTCTTACTGATTTGCTTGAGAATCTTGCTGATGGCGAGAAGGTTCTTTTCTGTCTTTGGCGCTTACGTGCTACTTCTTCCCAGTTGTGCTTGGGGTTAATATGTTTTATCAATTTCATATTTTGGAGTATATACTGTTCCAGATTTTGTCAGAATATATCCATACAGATCTTTATCAGAAATACACAATCATGGACCTATTCTAGTAAATACTTTGCTTTTACTAATTGATGTGGAAGTCTGCTATATGAACATGAACACCCCCTCCCTCCCCTCTCTGCTCCTTAACATCAGAGGCAAGATGTAATGCTGATTATCTCATGCATTTGCATCGTAAATGCGTTACTTTTTTGTAATGAAGTTATCGGAGTTCAGTTTAAGTTATTTCACTTGTTTGTTTACGTTTGGAAACATTTAAGCTAGTTTATATATTTTTGAGAATTGTTCTATTTTATGCAGGTGATTCTGGTGGGGCATGATTTTGGTGGTGCTTGTATATCATATGCAATGGAGTTATTTCCTCATAGAATCTCAAAAGCTATTTTTATTGCTGCTGCGATGCTAATTAATGGACAAAGTACTCTTGATATGTTCTCAAAACAGGTTTACCCTTTGTAACACCTTTATTCATTTCAGCAAGTGGATTGTTTTGGAAAACCTTATCATGTTTTAGGAAACTTCCTAAAAGGCATTAAGTAACTGAAATGGAATTTAGGATACTTTTAATATGAATTGCATACCTTAACATCCATCCTGAGCGTGATTATTATTATTTTCTTTTCAATGTGTTAGAAAGATGCTCTTCTAAGCTTAATTCAATATTTTTATTTTTAAGAAAACATCGATCAATAGTTCTGAACCCTTAATTCCCATTTTTTATCCGTGCACATGATCAATATTAACATCCGGCAAAAAACAAAACTGCTTTTTGCTAACTAAATCTTTTAAATATTTGTTTCGAGCCATACTCAATGTGAAGGTCTGTGCACGTTTCTGTGGGTCATGCTCATGGTTTACATGTAAAATTCATTTGAATTTGTAGAAGCTATTTTTTTCCTGTTAAACTGAGTTTGTCCAACCTAGTGGGCCATGGTTAATCTTGATGAGAGGATATAATATCTGCATGTGTACTAGTGTTAGGGTCTACCCATGGAAGGACAATTTAAGAAGCAATTAATAGTTAATCAGTTTGCTTGTTCATTTCGGAAGGCATGTTTACATAGAACCCCAATGATCTTAGCCTTCCAGAATATACCTCTTAAAGTTATTTCCAGAAAGGTTAATGTGCATAACGTTGTTTTTTCCCTTGCCTTTCTAATTCTAAACTGATTGCAGGCAGATTCAAATGATTTGATGAGACAAGCGCAGATATTTGTTTACGCAAATGGAAATAGTCTTCCTCCAACTGCCATTGACCTGGACAAGTCATTATTGAGGGAGTTGTTGTTCAACCAAAGTCCTACAAAGGTATGCTCAAAAACTTTTTCTTTATTTTTGTGAATATATATCTATGATGTATAGGAACGGACAGCTGGTGACTTCTGCATGTCTGTTAATCAAGTTTAGTTTAATTTTTTTTCCTTTGGCCATTTCACTATTCCCATTTTGCTTATATATGTCCCATAGGTCCTCTCAGTTCTTCTCTTTGTAAGTTTTATTAGAATTTGAATATCATCTATTTGGTCATCAGCCTGATGTATCATTGCCTTTTGTCCATGTGCCTGAGGGTATGGTTATTCCCGTATTATGATTCTATCTGCGTCTTTGCAACTCTCTAATAGATACAGGGAACTACTTAAATGAGTTGTCTAAGATGGAAAATGGAATCAGCTCCTAATTTTTATCAGGCAGGGCTACCAATAAGCTTAGACATCAGAGAGTCATCTAAGTGCACAAGGGCACTGATTAAATTGCAGACAATCACCAATTAAGAGGGAAGGAGGTAGAAGCATAACATAGACAACCAAAATGGGAAGCAAATGTAGAAAGAGAAATTGACAGACATATATGGGTGACTGATGGCTGCTGGATGGAGGCTGGGTTGTAGAAGATGCCTCTGGAGCTGTTGCTGGATGGAGTTCAGCTTTCTGTTGCTTTTATTTATGTGCCTATCGCAAACTTCGCACAAAAACTCACCTTTTTTCACACATATCAAATCTTACAAGTCTAATTCTGTCTGAATTGATTTGTCTGTTTCAAATTGTTTTTTTCTGATTTTACATGAATCTAATAATTCCAAATATTTCGAAACCTTGTTTTGGTATCTTGTAATGTTCTAATGTATCTTTTTGGCTCAGGATGTTGCATTAGCATCCGTTTCAATGAGGCCAATTCCCTTTGCCCCAGTTTTGGAGAAGCTTTGTCTTTCAGAAATGAAATATGGAACAGTGAGACGGTTCTACATAGAAACTCCAGAAGATAATGCCATACCCAGCGAGCTACAGGAAAGCATGATAAATGCAAGCCTCCCAGAAAAAGTTTTCCGCTTGAAAGGCGCAGATCACTCACCATTTTTCTCAAAGCCTCAAGCCCTTCACAAGATATTGGTAGAGATTTCAAAGATGAGTTGATATATTGGTAAGTAGATGACTTCGTAGTGTATCTCAATGAGTTCAATTGACATGCTAAAGAGTTGCTGCCTAAATTCGTCTTCTCTTCAACCGGTTGGACTAGAAATGCCTATACAAAATTGAAATAAATGTTGTCTAATGCTTAATTCTTATTTAAAAAAAAATAATCTTGATCATCTTGTTAGTGTGCAAAAAGTATGAACACGCCTGATAAGAGTGTTTATATTTTATTTATAGTAGAGTTTCAGATTACAGAATTTGGGAAAAGTAACAGAAGTCATTTTCTTTGGATCTTTGTTTTATATTTTTTGATTGATGCGTTGGGCTTCAAGAAATGTTATCCCTATCAATAATATATGAATGAGCAAAAGAAGTGGAAGTTTATTTTTGGCTTGATATATAGTTTGACACCTAACCTTTGCACCATTTCCCCGAATGGACAAGCATGTGCACAATTTAACACTTCACATTAAATGAACACCTCATACAGTTTAGGGATGAAAGTAAAATTTTTTAGACGAGGACAAAATTGAAATTTCACTCTCTTCCTCCTTAGGTTATCATTTTAGAATTTACTAAATTTAAAATGAATTGGAGCAAATGAGTATATGAAATTGAAAGTAGTTAGTTTTATTTTTCCATCTGATCACTGTAACAACTCAAAAAATGTAACAATATTTTGGGTCACATGATTCGCCCCAATGATTCAACATCATCTCTCATTTTGATCAACAAATGGTGATGATTTTAATGTCAAAATGAAGCTTTTAATGCTTGGGGTTAAAATCTAGTTTTGAATTCGTCAATTAATCATTGAAGATATTTCTTTCGCAAATTTCCACCGGCTGGAGGCAGTGAGCACATTGTTCGCATTTGCTCGACTAACTCTTCTCCTAGTATGAACACCTAGCTCTATCGACATGTGGGTGGTGGTTGGAAATCCTTGATATTTTGAGGGGAAGATGAGGAAGACAAGGAAAATTTAATTGTGGTACATGTTTTTTTTTTTTCTTTATAGAGATAAAGTTAGATTTGAAATTTTCACTTTGTTCTCTTAAATGACGCATTGATATAGTCGAGTGTTAATTTGTTTAAAATATTGAAACGTGTATATGTAAATATTAGAGTTCTATTTGAAAAAATCGTTAAACATTAAGTGTCAAATTATAAATTAAGCCGTTTATTTTTTGTGTAACTTAAATGACATATATGGTGTATGGCGTCTCATATTTTAATTGTAGTGAAATACAATATTGTTACAAAATATTGCTTGTAATGAAAATCTAATTTTGTTTTGATAGAAATGGTTTTGATGAAAATCTAACCTATGTTAACATAAATATCAAATGAAGTGTAATTTTTTCAATGGTACAAAATGAACTGTAAAGTTTTTCAATTTTTTCATTACTTCTAATTATATTTGTAATTTGACACTTGACAGGAGATTAAGAACCCATTTCAAATAAATAAATTCTACAATATTTTGTGTAATTCATTTCTAATTTTTTTTTTAGTAAAAAAAATTGATAAGGTTTAAATTAGTCAAAATATTAAATGCAATTTAGAATTCATTACAAATAGTAAAAAAAAAAAAGGAAAGCCAACATGAGCAAACAACAATTAAATAAATAAGGAAAGAAAATAACTATTCTTAATTATTATTTTTTCTCATTATTTACTGGTTTGCTTAATTTGGTTTTGTTATTCTCTCTGTACAAAATATGTTTTTACTTTTGGATATTTTTCAAAGTAAATTTTGAGGCTTTAATCATAAATTTTCCTCTGTTTATTAAGGATCCATTTTCTGGTTTGATGTTGTCGGGTTTTAAGAATCCTTTTTCTGGTTTGCTTTTGTCGGGTTTTAACATGGATTTGTTAAATTGTCCCTTCATTATTATCTTCATGTATGTTTTATGAAATAAACAAATCTAATAAAAACATAAACCTAGCTCATGTGTCTTATTTTCTCTTATTCATTAAAATTTAATTAATTTCACTTTGCTTTTCCAAAACATTAATTTTATCTACACTAAGCTAATAATTTAAACTTATCCGGAATAATATGTAGTAATGTTTTCTCCTCTATCAACTCCAAATAATAAACCCTATGGGAGGTGTTGTTGGGTAACGGTTAAACTTTTAAGGGCTGTTTCACAATAATAGTTAAGTTAGTAGTTTGATTAGTAAAATACTAAACGCTCTTTATTATAATGTTTGGTGACGTTTAGAAAAATAATATTTTATAAAAAGTTAATTCCCTTAACATTTAATTGTTAATGGTTTATTAAACAATACCTAAATAATTAACAACTACTAGAACAACTAAACGCTACCAAAGCAAACAAATAAACTGAATGCAATCACTAATTATTTCCGTAATCCTTACCCTAAACTCAACAAATTTTAGTAATCACTAATTATTATGATTGTTAATTAGGTATAAATAAAGAAAAGTAGAGGTCTGCCTTCATCATAAACTGAATGCAATTCCATCGGACAACTGTATTTTGTGGTTGAGGGATAGTTTGCGAGAGATTGGGTTGGTATATTATCATGTCATTTGTGTGTGCATGTACCTCTAAATATCTCTACTTCTAATAAAAGTAATATTATATATTAATTACAGATAAAACGTTGGTACTAACTTAATCAAAACTCGCGAGTTCTAATCCTGTTATAGCAGCCACTTAAAATGGATACTTAAATCCAACAAATATTCATTCCGTCGAAGATTAAGTATGTTTTCTAGACCATTATTATTATTATTAACACTAACAAACAACCAATCAAATTCTAAATGTCAAACAATACGAGTACAGAAAAATGAAATGATCTTTGTGAAGGGCACACGTGAAACATTATCTACCTCTCAACAATATGTTTTAAAGAAACTAACAACAGACTCCAGCTCATTATTTTCTTATCTTCCATATACAAAAATATATACGCTGTCTCATGTGCATTTTTATATAAATTTGATAATGAAATTTCAACCTTACGATATGAATTTGATGGTTGCGATTTTACCTACCTTTTTCCTAATCCAATCTCTTCCTATATATAATCTCTCCTTTACTTGGTTTCCTTCTCATTCCATTAGCTTCAAAGATCTTTCCCACACAGGAGGAGAAGAGGTATGCAAACAAACTAACATTTTCTATAAATTTGCTGTAAATTTAATTTCAGGCGGTTTGTTCTGTTAGATGGGGCGTGGACGGGGAGTTAGCGCTGGCGGTGGACAGAGTTCCTTAGGGTACCTATTTGGTAATCAAGAGAGCAATGATGCTAAAAGCCCTTCTCAGAAACCTGCTCTTCATTTACAAACCATAGATAAGAATATTCCAGCAGGCATCCATGGACATCTTACCAACAATTACCATCGAGCTGAAGGCCAGAACTGTGGTAACTTCATCACGGTATGATCCCAAACCACTCATTATCCAAATGTTCTAGAAATTTAACAGTATGATTCTAATCTAATTTGTTCTGCAATTATATAATGCAGGATCGACCATCCACAAAAGTTCATGCTGCACCTGGCGGTGGATCTTCTCTTGGTTACCTCTTTGGTGGGAGTGGAAACTAAATAATCTTGTAGAGAGTTCCATAATGTATTTATTTGTTTAGTTTCAGCACTAATTCTTTCCTCTAGTCAATTCAATAATCTATATATTGGAAATTCAGGTGTAATCATTATGCTTATCTGAAAACTAAGCTGACTTGGAACATTATAGCATAAGCAAATGCAAAAATTCTTTGCTGACATTATACAAACAATGAAATGCAATGCTGCCATTTCTGAATTTAATCAACCATAATCGAATATAACCATCTGCCCTAGTGACAGAGCTGTGGTGCCCAAGACCTATGGGTCTTGGGTTCATATACCCTAATTTGACCCCCCAAACAGAGTTAGCCTATAAGATAGATATGATTTGTACGAACCCAAATGCATAGTGTGAGAAATTATCACATTTAATTACTTCCTAAGACCCTATGTAACGCATAATTTGATCTTGAAATTAGCAGAATATCACATCCCATAACCATCAAGCAATTCATGAATGCCTATGATCATATTTTTCATTAAACAAAAATCATAAGCAGTTGTAACAGTAACAAGAAAAACTGAAAATTTCCCACAAAAAGATGGGCCAAAGCAAGCAACTAATTCACCGTATTCCAGTAATAAAGTCGAAAAAAAATTACTAATATTCCCTTAAGATCAATTCAACACTTACAATATCATTATATTAATATAAATAAAACCTGTAGAAAACAATAACAGCTGCTTAAAATCCAAGCTTGGTACGGCGCCAGTGCCTACGCTTCGCGTTATACCTGTAATTTCCGAAAACTAATTATAATTTTGAGAAATTACTCTCATTCAATCGAAATTAGCAGAAAACGAAAAGAGAAAGAACCTGATGGTGTTATCGGTGCGCATGCGAATCCAGTGAGGAATGGGCCTGTTTTGTCTCATCTTCTTCGCTAGCTTCTTCTTAATCATGAAAGTTTTGTGCGATGGCTACATTAACAAAACCATTCTACGATTAAATAAATATAAATATACATATACGCACAGTATTACAGCTAGAAATGAGAGATAGGGTACCATTTTCGTTTCTTCTAGCAGAGAGTTTTGCTTTGTAGAGAGACGCGGCGGTGTTAGTAAGAAAAAAGAAACCCTACCGTCGAGGGCCAAAGTGTTCATATAACTATGCTTGGTAGTCTAAGATTTGATCTGGATCGTTCATTTGTTTCGCCTGAAGTAACTTTGTTATGGTAAAATAATTAGTTTTTAAATTTTGCTCAAATTAATAATTTTGTTCAGATGTTTTCCGTTATCGCCCTTTTGTGTTCGTCAATTATTTAATTCTTAAATTAAAAAGAACTATATGGACCTAAAACGAACATATTATTCTCAAATTAACAAAAAAAAAATAATAATCTCTGCTTTTTATATCCGTTAAAAGAAATATTATGAGAATTTTTTATATAAGACTAAATGATTCAACTTCCACAAAATGCATAGACTAAATAATTATTATTGTAAATATGGATGAAATAATTACTTTCGACAAAACTCATGGACTAATTAATATTTTTCCTCTTTGTTATTTATTAGACACTTAATGCTCAATTTAGTACATGAACTTGGCTAGCATGTTCTAAGATTGAGAAAATCATTTCTTATGACAAATGAAACCTTAAATTTGAACAATATTACTAGTTTGGTTCTTTTATCATTTTTTTATTGGGATAATTACTTTTGACTCTCTGAAATTTGGCTTAATGTACTCGTAGGTTCTTCTATTTTGGAAATTGTATCAACGGGTCCCTAACTTTTGAAAAAATAGACTCTCAGATCCTTCCGTCCACTTTGGCCGTTAGTCAACGGAAAAGTCAATGTTTTTTTTTAAAATGACAAAACTACCCTTTAGTTTATTTGAATCAGACCATCCTAATTATTAAATCAAACCTGTGGGCTCCACTCACTATAAAAATGAAAAACAACCAAATTGGGATTCAAACCCAACACCTTTGGCATGTTGGTCTTATGTTAACCAACTACACCACAACATTCTTAATGCATAAAATTGACGTGATAATATTTGTATAGTGTAAGGAACAACCATTCACCTTTTATCACTATAGCAATTATCTATTATTTCAATTAAGATTTTATTAAATAATTACATATTTATTTTTTTATCATCTTAGACAAGTCTGAAAGTTAGAAGGGAAAGTTTAACTTTTCCGAAAATTTAAAAAAAGTTTACAGAAAATTTAATGTTTATTTGGAGAAATTAACAAAAATTAGAAAATTTATATTTTTTATTTGGAAAAATTAACAAAAATTAAAAAACTCATATTTTTTATTCGGAGAAATTAACAAAAATTAGAGGGACCCAAAGTACAGTAGGCCAAACCTCAGGGACCCTCAATGATATAATTTCCAAAATAGAGGGACCTTAGGTACATTAAACTAAACTTCAGGGACCCAAAAATAATTACCCTAAAAAATATGAGTTTTCTAATTTTTGTTAATTTCTCCAAATAAAAAATATGAGTTTTCTAATTTTTGTTAATTTCTCAAAATAAACACTAAATTTTCTGTAAACTCTTTTTAATTTTTCGGAAAAATTAAACTTTCCCTTCTAACTTTCAGACTTGTCTAAGATGATAAAAAAATAAATATGTAATTATTTAATAAAATCTTAATTGAAATAATAGATAATTGTTATAGTGATAAAAGGTGAATGGTTGTTCCTTACACAATAAAATATTATCACGTTAATTTCATATATTAAAGATATTGTGGTGTAGTTGGTTAACATGTAAACTACTATGCTGAAGTTCTTGGGTTTGAATCCCAATTTGGTTGTTTTTCATTTTTATAGTGAGTGAGGGGTTTGATTTAATAATTAGGATGGTCTGATTCAAATAAACCAAAGTAGTTTTGTCATTTTGAAAAAAACGTTCACTTTTCCGTTGACTAACGGCCAAAGTGGACGGAAGGACCTGAGAGCCTATATTTTCAAAATTAGGGACCCATTGATACAATTTCCAAAATAAAAAGACCTACGAGTACATTAGGTCAAATCTCAGTAATCCAAAAGTAATTACCCTTTTTTATTTTTAATTTATTTCAATTTAATTTATTAAAAAAAGTTTCATATTCTATTCATTTAATCGTACTAGACTAATTTATTTTCAATAACTGAAATTCAATATTTTCAATTCTAATAAATTAAAAGTAAAAATGGGTAGAAAGGATCAAATTGGCAATATTAATCAAGTTTAAGGACTCTTTTGCCAAAAAATTTTATTTTATCCTTCTTATGTCAAAAATCGGAAATAGGTACTGCAGCGCCCACCAGACTAAAAGATCCCCTCGTTAGGGTTTTTTGTCACTCTCTTTCTGCGGCAAAAGCAAATTTGAGTTTTAGCCGCTGCAGATACCTCTTGCAATGACGACCGTCGTTCCTACCTCCGAAGAAGATCCAGCCCTCGCCGTCGTCCGCTTCACTTCCGAGCTTGCCTGGGCCGACGCAGGTCCTGAGGTATGCATCCATATTTAATAGCTTGAGCTAATGTCGTCCTTTTCAATCAGCTTCTGTTATGATCTTAGCATTTCATTTGAGTGCATGTGGAATGGATTTGGGTGGAGATTTATAAAATCTGAGTTTTCCCCCAATATATAATATATGTTGGCAAATTTCATTTGCATATATTATTAAGGAAACCGTATTTAGTTTCAGAGAATAAAGCCATTTGGATACATCTCGGTGGTAAAGATGCTGTGGTTTATAAATAAATTTAATGATTTATTATTTGGCTCTCAGGTAGCTGAGCAACAAGTTTCTAGACTTTGTGTGGAGGCACAGGAATGTATGGTGACGGGCAGATGGCTAGACCTGGCCTCTTTAATGCTTACTTCTGCTGATTTGGTGTTCTCCAATTCTAAGGTCTCTGAGAAAGGTATCGTTCTTGTCTGGGATTGTGGTTGGTGCTAAAGTTTAAGTTGGTGGTCAATTCTATATGGGTCTGCTTTTTGTTTGGTTAGGAATGTGGTCAAACACTGAACTTCAATGGGTGCCTGCACTTGTTTCGAGTAGTAGAAAATACATGCAAAACTTTTTACAGTTTTTGCTTGTTTATACATTTTAGATGAATTAGACCACATAACTGTCATATTCTTGTGGCATTTGTTACACTAAACCTGCCAATTCCTAGAAACTTGTAAAGGAGGTTGCTCAACTAGCTTGTGGTTTCTGCTGGATGTTACTTTTGAGGTGTTTGCAAGCTTGCTTATGAATGCGACTTGTGAGATTGGGTTAAGCTTAAAACCATCTTTTGTATAAACTGTATACAGTGAAGTTCGTTGCTTGAGTTCCTGCCATTTCTTCAGTTTTAGCTGCTTCACTGCAAAATGTTTCTCATGTCCTTGAATTAAAATTAACTTTTCCATTCGAAGTCCCTTGCCTTTTTGCTTCTCTTCTGCCTTTCTTGTTCTAATGTATACAAACGTCTGCATTTTATAATTAGAGCAAGTACGAAATGCTGAGAGCTTGAAAAATGAACAAGAATAATCTCTTGTAGAAGGTTTCCGACAAATTCTGTATGAGGGAAGTGCTTGCTATGCTTGTAGCTCTTCCTTTGTGTCATAGAGATGCTATTTCTTTGTTCTTTAGAAAGAAGGTGATATTGCTGCATCCAACCAGCAGTATTTTCCATCACTATCTACTTATGTTTTTATGCACAGTGGTGCACTATACATACTTTTCATTTTGACAGTATTTATATAAGTTTTACTAGAGACTTATATGCATGTGATTTCTGGCAGAGCTTGAGTGCATATTCACTGTTATCTGCAATGTTGTCACCAAGTCTGAAAGTTCAGATGAAGCACTTGAGATGGCAAAACTTGTATGCGGAAAAATTATCCAGCAACCCTCTGACAAGCCTGCATTGCGATTAAAGATGTAATGTGAATGAGTAATTCATTTTAAGCTTATAAATTTTTGAAAGAACTATCTTTATCTTATGCTTGCTTGTTTTGTTTATCAGCTTGTTCAACCTGTATAATCTACTGGAAAACACATACACCCGGTTTTATGTTTACATGAAGGCCCTAAATTTAGCAGTGAGTGGAAAAGTTACAGAACATGTTATACCTTCTTTCAAAAAGATTGAGAGCTTCTTAAAAGAGTGGAATCTTGAGGTGAATGATCAGAGGGAGCTTTTTCTCAACATTGCTAATGTGCTGAGAGAGAGTAAGAGGTAAACTATGAACAGAAGAGCCTGAGTGTAAAAAAAAATTTTCATATATAAAATTGCCTTTGTAATAGTATTCATTGGTATGTTAATTTTTCCCCTCTTCCAGCTCAGCTAAGGAATCTTTCAAGTTCCTGACCAAGTATTTAGCAACCTTCTCGGGTGAGGATTCATATGCAATGGGTGAAGCCAAGGAAGAAGCTGTCCGCACAATTATTGAATTTGTCAAGGCCCCTGACATGTTTCAGGTATATGTCATACATGTTGGCTGTTTTGATAAGTGAAATTTCATGTGAATGAAAAACATTAGCATTTGTAGGAGAAAATGTCACAACATCTTATAGCAGAAGACTCTCAGACCGTTAATGTTCAATCTCTATTTACTCATATTTTTCTGTATAGGCTTGTATCCATTCTAATTCTTTGTTGCCTTAATGTGATTATTACTGTTTGGTCTAAACTGAAATTATGTTAACTCATTAATGGTCTGTTTTTTACTGGTTTTCATTGCATGTTTTTATTTGGCTGGTTGTGGTACTGTTCTGAAGTGAGTTCATAGTGTTCCCTGAATGTTGACGGTTTTTCATAATTGGCCCTTTCCTTTCTTGGGCTATTCATGAACTGAATTTTGGTGCCTAGATAATGAGTTGTGTTGCTGTTTTACAGTGTGACCTGCTAGATATGCCAGCAGTGGGGCAGTTGGAAAAGGATGCAAAATATGCTTTAGTATTTCAGCTATTGAAGATCTTTTTGACTCAGAGGCTAGATGCCTATTTGGAGTTCCAGGCTGCAAATTCTGCTTTACTTAAAAGCTATGGTAGACTTTCTTTCTAAATATTATGGGCTTCTGTACAGTCTAGCCCTCCTATATCATGAAATTTATCTCAGTTTTGCTTCTTGGATATTATAGGTCTTGTTCATGAAGACTGTATAGCAAAAATGAGATTGATGTCATTGGTGGATCTTGCAACAAATGAAGCTGGTCGAATTCCTTATGCGTTTATCAGGGATACTCTTAGGGTAATCTAGCTTCCATTTAAATTCATAAGATTTTCTATTATTCTGAAGTTTATTTAGTTCCCTGAAGTTTATTTAGTTCCCTGTACTGGTATCTGACACAAGTTTTTAACCAGATTAATGATGAAGAGGTGGAATTATGGGTGGTGAAGGCCATAACTGCCAAGTTAATCAACTGTAAAATGGACCAGATGAATGAAGTGGTAATTGTGAGGTAATATCTTGTGCTTGCTTCAGATTACAGCAATTATGCTACGGTTCTTGAAGTTTTAACTTGTTAATTCCATCTTTCTCTCTGATTCTTGTATGCAGTAGCTGTGCTGAGCGAGTATTTGGGCAGCATCAGTGGCTGTCGCTTAGAACAAAGCTAGCATCTTGGAGGGTAAAATTTCTTGACTAAATTTCTTCTCTGTGCATGGCATTATCTGGTATTTCAACATCAAAGTGGTTTTCTACTGGCACAGAATTTGTGATACATAGAAATCATTGAACCAATATTTGTTTTGTGTAAATTTATCATAGAGATGTTGATGAAGCTAAATATTTTTATAGGGTAATATTGCGAGTGTTATAAATACCATCCAAGCAAACAAGATTACAGAAGATGGATCACAGGCAATGCAAGGGCTGATGATTCGTTAAGGTTCTTTCTTTACCAATTTGTTTACCTAGAGATAGGGGGGAACTGCCATTGTTACTCTCAGTTATAGTTTGTTTCTGTTATAGCCGAAAGTTACTGGAAAATTTTTGACAGTGGAGTCTTGTAGTGGTGTTTAACATTCTACAATGATTGATTTTACTGAGATTGTATGTATCATCTTCCAATCCTTTTTCCATTTAATTTCAATGTTAAAAATAATTAACTTAATCTGATCTCGAAATTCATTAATCCAAAATATGCTCTGATTAGTCAACATGGTACTAAAGAATGCCTCTAACAATCCATGTAAAGTTAAGCATCAACTTTCATGAAAATTCACAGATTCTGCTTTCTTTTTTCATAAACCAGTAGTTCACTTTCTGTATTCCCATTGTCACCATCTCCATTAAGTTGGAGAATTACTGCAGCAGGTGCAAGGAGACCATAAGTAATTATAATTGCTACAATTCCAAAACATATCCAAAAAATGACGTCTATCACCAAAATAATATAATTTGTCTCAATAGCATAATTAGGGAAATAAATAACAGCTAAACAGAAACGTTTCAATCCAAAAATACAAAGACAAGAAATTAATCCAATTATTACCTAATATCATAATAGATATAAACGGGATTAGGATTTTTATCACATACATTGACAAACTACGAAGATGAATTATCATCTTATATAAAACAAACAAATTATTTTTCAAAACAAAATCATCATAAAATTTATATAGTATTTTATAAAAATTATCATCATCATTACAATTGAAAAACATAATAGATTTCATATTCATAATTTTATTAATTTTAAGTAATACTATTTTTTATTATATATTTAATTAATTATTTATTCTATTAAACTTTAAATATTTTAGTTATGTACTTTAAGAACTACCATTTTAAATATAAACTACAATTAACAAATATTTCATACGAATATATACGTTAAAAAAAACTATTTTAATTATATTGTTGAAAGACATGGTTGTAAATAAATTGTGTTGCGCCGAGTTTTAATTTTAGTGAGCGGAGTTTAATAAAATTATAATTATGATTGTAAACAAATTGGATAAGTTTTTTTATTTATTTATTTTTTACAATAAATAAATTTGATAAGCTAACTTATAAGTCAATCTCGAATTTAGTTCTTTTTGATACAAAATCAAGTTATTTGGATAACGAAATTCAAACTCAATTTATTGATTAAACGAGCTCCAACATAGAATGAGCCAAGGGGGGAATAACTCATAAATGGTGCAACTTATTTTTGGTGCTTTGAATAATGATGATATATTAAACGTTGGTGGATTTACATATCATATTAAGTAGTATGAATTTTGGAATAAAAAATAACAACAATTTATTTTCTTAATGACATTAGCTAATACATCTTTAAATATTAGTAACAGAATTACATTACGATATGCAATATCCAAATCCAGATTAATCAACTTCGATCATGTGATTAGTGGGTGTTCGGATATCGGAAATAAGGTGAAATTAAAAAAAAAAAACCACACAATACAATTTATTCTTAACCGTTCTGGCTACTACCCATTAAACACACGTAAGTAGAGCATTAATTATTATTATTATAATAGTAAGAAGGCCACTGCATTGCAGAATTAAGGTTGTAATCCCTTTCATTGTAGCTTTGAAATGATGCCATGTGTGCTTCTAATTGATTGTCTTCCTGTAAAATTTTTATAAAATATATAAGCAAATGGCTAGCTTAATTTGAGTTCGTATAATATATACAATAATAAGGAATATAACTGTAATGTTTGAATCACCTCTGTTGCATTGTTAAAAGCCATATTAGTGTTGCTCGATTGACCAACATTACCATCATCATCTTCGTCATCATCATCTGGCTTTTTCTTCAATTTGCAAAGAACAAAATCCCTCTAAACCAATAATAAAAATAATAAAAGGATTAACACTTTAAATTAAGCAAGGATGGATGTGTTAATTATAAATTATAAAGTGTTAATTGGGAAATAAAATACCTTGGTCTTGAAGTTAAAAGTAGGATGATATTCATGCATAATCCAGTTAGTTCTAACACCAGGATAACGACCTTGATGAAAAATCATTCTCTTTTTAATAGCAATGTCTTTTATTACTTGATCTTTTCCTGTTACCTTCCAAAACCCGCCATTGGTTGTCCTTTTGGCACGTTTACTTTTTGCATACATAGTTGGCTCACAAAAGAAATACCACACTTGATCTTCTGAGTTGTTTGGTATTGTACTCATCTCTGCAACATAATATAATTCAATAAGAATTCGAGTGGCGTAGCAGCATTGGCGATATTCTAAATGGAAAGAAAAGTAAAGCAAAGAAAGCTTACGAGGAAGCTGCCATGGCTCGTAATCTAACACATTAACTTGAGGAATATCGCTAACTTGATCATCATAACCAAGCATTTTAAGCTTCAAGTAATAATTGATTAGTTCATCCTCAGTTGGATGGAATCTGAACCCAATTCCAGTCTCCATTACTTACTACAAAGCAAGAAGAAGAATATAGAAAGCTATAGTAAATTTGGTGATTTGTTGTGTTTGTTTGCATGGAGATTAAGAGCTTAAACAAACCTATATATAATAATAATAATACAAATAGAAGAAGGTCTCAACTTTTCAGACAAGCTAGCTTACCCTTGTTCTTCTACTTAGATTGGAATGTCATTACATTTATTTCTTTGTTCTTTCCTTTACTGTGGGAGTGAAAATAAAATTAAAAAAATTGAATACGCGTATTGTATTTTAGCCAATTACATAATTTAGTTGTTGGAATATTTTGAGTGTTGACTATTATTAAACTAGACTAGAAAGTGAAATTGGAACCTCGCAACTTGATCTCTAAGGTTTATGTGCTTTTACCAACTTCCATAACAATCTCAATAACTACTTTGGAACTTTCTCGAAAATCCTTAAATTTCTTCCTAAGTTTGCTTTTGTTTGCTTATAGTACCATTGGAGTCAAATGTGGGTCAACATCTAAAAAAACATATTTGACTTCAAACTTCTGATTTGTAGTAATGATACTTTAATTTTGCTTTTCCCCTTTTATCTCTAAATTTCAGTTGTTTCAACTTAAATTTAGTGTCGTTTCAGTAATTAATAGGTTTCCTATTTATACATGCAATGGTTGACCAAGCTTTTTGAACTGTTTCCTCGTTCATACGATTCATCCGCATAATAATATGTTTAATTTTTCATTTACGATAATCTTATTTCCAGAACAGATTTTGTTAATGCCAATGTAGTAAGTTTAAATTTACAAAAGGTGGTTGCCCTGGACTTAACAAAATTTGCCCTACAAATAACATTACCCTTCATTTATATCAAATAAAATTCTTCATTTTTCGATAAATTAATAAAGTTTCACAAACATGCCACTGTAGCTTTTCTGGACAGAAATGTTTTATATGCTATACTATAAATTCCATGATTCAAACAGTCCTATAAGAAAACTAGGTTGCAGATTTGGGTTCTTGTAGTTGTCTCCTGACGAGTGCAGTGTAAATACCATCCTGGCTGAGAAGTTGATCGTGGCTGCCGCTCTCGGCTATCTGCCCTTCAGAGATAACAGCAACAATATCTGCACTTTTCACAGTTGAGAGTCTGTGTGCTATAACAAGAACTGTCCTGCCCTTCATTAGAGAATCCATGGCGTCTTGAACCAGGTATTCACTCTCTGCATCCAGAGCACTTGTGGCTTCATCCAAAAGTAAAATTCTTGGATTCATCAATAGTGCCCTTGCAATTGCTATTCTTTGTTTCTGGCCTCCGGAGAGCCTGAGCCCCCGTTCGCCAACCACAGTTTGATATTTTTCTGGAAATTTATCGATGAATTCATCGGCATTGGCCATTTTCTGCAATGTTATCCTCACATGAGTGCATATACATATATTTGGGAAATAGAGAATTGAATGGATGGGTATCTGATAGAGTGGAATATGTAAAAGCTGATTAAATAAATACTTACAGATACAGTGTGTATTTCATCAGTAGTAGCCTTGCCATTGAACCCATAGGCGATGTTCTCTTCAATAGAACAATTAAAGAGAACTGGCTCCTGACTCACTATACTGACCTGCATCCAGAGAAACATTGCAAGTTGGATATATTACAAAATCTGTAAATGTTGATGGAATCAAAATCACCCTATTGCCCTGAGATCACTGAGCATGAGTGTGACAAAAGAGAGCAAGGGATGATGGATTCATAATATAAAGGGTCCTTTGGCTTGGCATATAGAAGATAAAAAGTGAAAATTACACCAGTCAGAATCTAAAGGTGACAAAACATATCAAACAGCATTTCTAGTGCTTATTTCTATTATATTTTTGGAGTGTGAAATGCTAGTATACTGTGATAATTGTGGTGTTGATTAGGAAGGAAATGTTGTCAGTAGAACAAGACAAAAGGAAGAAAGTATCACGAAATGATACTGTGATTCTACAATAAAGACTTACTGAGAACAATTTGAGTTGTTAAAATTATATACAGTACTACATGAAAAACAAGCAAAGGTGACACAATGGGTCAATGCATTGATTCAAAAGTACCCAATCTGTGCCAATGGGTCGATGAATTTTTTAACCCAACCCATCAAATGCACCAACATGAGAGTTCTGATGGGTTGGGGCATGTTATACTGGTTGTGTAGAGCAATAATGGCTTCCATCTGGCATATAGGCTCCCTGTTATAGAATCAGAATTCAGAACGTACTTTGAAAAGTTACATCATAATACCTTCCTATGAAGATACTCGTGTGATATTTCCACTAATGGAACCCCATTTAGCAAGATCTTTCCCTTGAGAGGATCATAAAACCGTTCAATTAAGTTTGCTATTGTTGTCTGCAAATGGAAACAATGAATTAGATCTGATTTTCCTTCACCTGTTATAAAGTGGCAAAAATTGTGCCAGGAGTTACCTTGCCGCCACCACTGGGACCAACAAGAGCAACTTTTGAACCTGGGTTCAGCTTCAATGTTATACCCTAGACATCAAATAATGGTAGTGTTGTTAGCTGTTAAAAAATTTAAAAATTACTGTATCGTTCCCATCCAAACCTTGCAACCATAAGAAATTCCAACCACTTATAGCAAACTAAGAGGATTTAAATTTAGTTGAGGGCGCAAAGAAAAACCTCAGCAGAAGATAACTTGATCCTTGGGTAAATATAATCACATAAGAAGCATTACCTTGAGTACCATGTGACTTGGACGAGAAGGGTAAGCAAACCAGACATCATCCAATTCTACATCTCCATCTGGATCACTGCCCAAAAAGCATGCTAACTTAGGTCAACTCATGTACTATCGAAGATTATTAAGTCAACTTCTGTCTATATTCACTACAGATAAATGAATGCTCGACTGGTGAAGTGTTTTAGTTCATCAATTCACTAAATACAGTTCAATGAATAGAATTTCAAATCCTGGCAACCAGATTCCAGCTCCAGGTTCGCATGAGAAAGGGAGAGTGACATGAACTAACCTAACAGGGCACTTATCTCCAGATTTTGGCATGCTTGAAATGCGATCTAGGAGCTGAAAAACTCTCCTACTTGCGCCTGCAGCTTTCATTGCAGTAGTGTACAATCCTGATAATGAAGATATTGAAGAACCAACTGCAAGCAGAAAGGTTGACTGATAAGTAACTTTATGTTCATATTAGTTTAAGCAGCAAATCACCAAAGCATGCTAGCTTGAGCACAGATACTTTCTCTTAAATAAACAACGGGATGTTTGTAATCATATTAATAAGAATCAAGACCATCATTAAAAGTTACTAAAATTGTCAATAGTTGCATATGGATATTTAGAACCTATAAAGAAATTTTTTTTTTACAATTTTTTATAATAATTTTATGAAGATTAAAAAAAAGTTTAGAATGTCAAGTATTTTCTTAATTAAAATTGAAGTCTAGTTTCAACTTGGCCAGAACATTTTGTAGGTGAGTCAAACAAAGGGAGAGTACCTGTGAGGCTATAAAGAATGAAGGAAGTTAGAGAGCCCGCGGTCAATGAACCTATTATTGTCAGGTATGCACCATACAGTACCACTATGATAACAGATAAAGTGGATGCTGCATTTAATCCTCCAAAGAACAAACCAACTATTCTCTGGAACAGAAAACAGCATAGGTCATAAGTCCATATAGCTTTCATTTTTGTGTTCTCAACTTCAAGAGAGAGAGAGACTCACTGCTTGTCTGAGTCCCAGCTTCAGAGTCTCATCAACTTTTTCTGAATAGTTTGAAATTGCATAACTTTCTTGAGCAAAAGATCTAACTGTTCGAATGGCCCCAAAGGATTCCTATGAATACAGAACAACTTAAAGATTAAGCATAGCCTATGGTCAAACCTAGCAGAGAAACACTAGTAAAGTATTACCACTGTTTTCATTTATTAATTCATAACAGAGAGCATCTCCCCAAAAACATCAGACAGTTGATGTCTTCATGGGTCAAGAAGTACCTCCAGATTAGTATACTTTTGATATGTGATTCTTATCTCAAAACTAACAACAGCACAAATGTGCAGAGAAAATGTGTATCTGTTTATTCAAGATTCTGAACACTTGTAAAATCCACCAACTGACTATATGTTTTCTAGGTTCCAGCACTGTAAGTGTACAATATAAACAGCAGATTTTCTATAGAAAGGGAGAAAAGAAAAGAGGAATTGAGAATATTCCTCTATTAATCTTGGTTTTATTGGGAAAGCAATATTCCTAGCAAATATGTGTACCAAGAATGAAGTTGCCTTTATATCGATGCAAGGGGAAGCAAATGTTGCTTACAAACCTCAGCTATCGAAGCAGCTACTGCAGCTGCAGCTTGAGTTTGATGCGAAAGATCACGAAGATAACGCCCAAATTTTCTTACTGCAACTGATATGACCGGGACAACAACCAAAGCCAACACTATACAAGGGGGAAGAAAAAAGAAAAGAACAATGAGTGGGATATAAGTTACTTGTAAAAGATTTGACCTGAGAAATTTCAACTTAGATTACCAACATGTTAATTTCCATGACGATGAAAACATGAAAGCAACACCAATTAATGCAGTTGTTACATTACGGAGAGCCTCAGAAAGATTGGTAGTTGCAGCATTTTTTATGACCTGGGTGTCTTCTGACAGCCTACTAAGAAGTTCCCCTGTTCGAGTTACATCAAAGAAAGCTATTTCCTGTTGAATCGATAACAAATGATTAGCAACAGGAAAGACAATCAATTGCAAACCTGTATCTTAGAGAACTGTCATACACTCCAATATCTTTAGCCAGCAATTTGGTTTATGCTTCAATTTTTTCACTAAATAAACATTTTATTATCTTTCAAAATGCATGTAACACTTTAATATATCTAAATTCACAAGATTAATTAGATTGGATTAGGAATCAAAATAGCTTCTCATAGCTTCTCCAGATTTTCAAAAGCTCAAGAAATAAGTGATCACCTGGTTGATTAGGTGACTGAATAAGTTTTTTCTCAGACGAGCTACAACTCTTTCACTAGCAGAAGCAAACAGCCATGCTCGCAGAGCAGTGCACAAAGACCTAAAATGGAAGAAAAGGAAGGTTGATTACTTGACTATTCAAGAATTCTAAACACTCTAAAAGGAAAAAAAAAATTTAAGGTTTATGATGCTAAGCATGAACAATCGAATAAGAATGAGGCAAAATTCAGACACTTGGTCATACCCAATTACAACTATCAGCACAATGTCCAGTATGGTGTTCTTAACAGCATCAATTGCTTCTGATTGCTCTTCAAGAGTTCTTCTATCTCTTGATACAATGTCAATTATCTTTCCACCAAATTTGGGCTGCAAAATAATAATTCAAAACATATTAAAAAGATAAAGACCTCAATAGTCTTCTTTCAAAATCATGTGGTTTGTTTAATCCTACAATCAGAAGACTTGTTGTGGATGCTATCAGCAGGGCGATGGTGCCAATTACTAGCTTCCCAGCGTCTGGTTTTGCCTGTAAAATTGATAAATAACAGACTAATTTATCATGAAGTAACATATTTAAATATTTTCGAATCCAGCATAAAAAATAGCAAAAATATTCCATACCAGTGAAAACACTCTACCAAATCCAACATTTGCTGCCTGAATTTTAAAAACAACATTAGCTAGAATTTAAAATGGGCTTGAAAATGCAACAATATGTAATATAAATACAAAAGCATTCACAGTGTTATTACCTCCACTGCATCCCCAAGTTCAAGATCGTTTGGAGCATCAGGTGATAGGTCTTCATTTGCTTTCTTCCGTGCCTAAACAAGCATTATTCAAAACAATTGCATCTTTACTTAGGATAATATAAGCATCTTTAGTTTCATTAGTAATCCATTATGTCCAATAATGACAAAAAGACTTTCTTTTCACTCCACTTATAGGGATTTAGGATTTCTAGTTTCAGATTGATTAAAAGAAAAAACTTCTTTCATTTGTGTCAAGAACGCATAATATAATCAATCAAAACCTTGAGAAGCATAAATATGTAATGCACTTGTTTTGTTGCTCTGTTTTAGAAGATTCCTATTTAAGATAAAGCTGAAGCCAATCTACGAAAGTGAAAACAACCATAATACTTGAAGAACAAAACTTCCATTCAGGATATTGCAACATTCCAACTATAACCTTAATATAAAAATCAACTTAAGAAATCACAATAACTATAAACGAACAAAATTCCCAAGCACAAGACTCCAGAAACAACTCCAACCCATAACCCCAAACCAATCATAATTAACGTAATAACCTATATTCCAGAAAATAGAAGTGATTTGACAAATACCCAGAAGAGGAAAACAGTTTTTGAAATCACCAAGGGAACACTTCAAGCGAATCAAGCATGAATTCTAAAAAAAATCCCAAAAAAAAAAATGTAAAAAAAAAGGGAAAAAATCAAACCTCTTTGGTCAAGAGAGAAACTCTCTCACTCCCAGAAGAAGAAATGGACTTTGCAGTCCAATCCAAGTGCTGTTTCTTGCCCATCAATAAACTGTATTTCGCGGGAAGCGTTTAGTGAAAGAAAGAAAGACTCTAATCCTATATTTCGATGTTAAAATGATTAGCAAGCGACAGTTATTATCGGAGCTCTTTGTTCGTCTAATAATAAGATTACAATGTTTCCATTGAAAAAAAAAAAACAACAACATTTCCACACACCATTACAAATTCAACGTAAACGGTAAACAAAACCACACACATGCGTCAGGTTTTTATTTTTTAATAAATTTTTTGCTAAAACAAATTATTAAATATAGTTATTTCTAATGTAACTTTTTTTTTTTAAATAAAAAAGTATAAAATGCCTTATTTTGGACGACGAAACGTGATTTGGATAGCATTCAATTGACATTATTTCTTCTTATTTTTTTAAATATAAAAAATAGTTATTTATTGTTAAATTAACAAGCGAAAACCTTATTAGAAAGCTCTTATGGCTTGTAATTTTTAATAAAAAATTCGAAATAGTTTTAGAAGCCTGAAATATTGAGTGGAGGGTGTGAAATGATAAGTGAAGCATGCTGTCATATTATCCTCTAACATTTTTTATTATTATTCCTCTAATGCATTACGCGATATTATTCTTTCTTGATTTTATCATAAAAACAAAAACTTGGTACCGTTTAGTACGATATGATATGTCCTCCAATTGTTTTATTTATTATCAATAATTATTAATTAATTATATAGTGGCTAATCGCAGTTGTTGCTAAGTTAATTATTTAGAAGAATAAAATATGAATTATCAGATGCAAACAAACATTCGAAGAAATACTTTTAAAACCTACTCTTAAAAAAAATTAATATTAAAATCTATTTTTTAACATTCAGTATATTTGGCGGTGAAATTCAGAAGTCAACCAAATAATGAAACCCCAAGAATGCAATGAATTTTATATATCCTGACTGTAAACAAAGTATATACCTAAGTTATGAGGACATTCAATCGATTGTAGTTGAATTTTACCATCAATGGAAGATAGACGATTTTAAAAAACTTATTTCATTTTTCTAATGTGATAATTATATTCAATCAATCTACATATTTACATGTATTGGAAATGTTCTAAGTATGGATAATACAATGATAACAAACCTACACTAGCATACAAGAAAATTCTGTTTGGTGTTAAAATAGCTCAATGTCAAACTCAGATAATTATATATTTTCCTTAATATAAACATTTTTTTGGGTTACTTTTTATACTTCTTGATATTGAATGTGAATATAATTTATTAACCACAGAGTCATTATCTTTGCTAATTATATAGTGGCAGTATAATGAATGTATTTCTTCTTATAATTAGTATATAAATAATATATTAATGCTATACAATTCGTATATAGTGTTGTTTGTTTTTATAGAAAGGTGACTGTGTCTCTGCTATCAGTTTTTATTCTCGAGGAAATAAGCAATTCTAAAATAATCCAAATAAAAATTTTACATATCCAATCCAAATAATACTAACACCCAATTAATCCAAATTAAATAATAACAATATTCAATACAATCCAAACCATAATATTCAAATAAAACTATGAATAAAAGAAATCAGAAACCTAAAATAAGGGAAATATTCAACTAACATAACCAAGAATAAGATTTTGAAAATTAAATACTTGATAAAATACGACATTTAAAATGTACAAGACAAAGAAGATGAACCAAGAAAATGTTTACTTATAAATAGAAAAAGAGTCTTCAAAATTATGCAGTATTAGATAATTATGTTTAGTTTAGTGTTTTATCAATGTATATTTTATGTAATTTTAAAATTTATAATTAAAAACTAACTTTTGTAATAAAAATAAATAAATATACGGATTTATTTGGATATCGAAATAAAAAATTTATTTGAATATCCAAATAAAAATTTTAATTAATTAATAATTAAAATAGAATTCCATACTATTTAAATTTAAGTAATATATTATGAACAATTATATAATATTTTATATTAAACTAAAATTTAAATTTAATTAATTAATTCTTATAATAAATTTCTTATTAGAATTTAATTAATTAAATATTATAAATAATTATAGAGAATCAACTTTAATTTCAATAATATAAATTTTATAAGTACATTAAAAGCCAATGTTAATGTTACTCCCCTCATTCATGCTTTTATAAAAGACATAGAAAAATAGAATTTTTATCTCTATATTTTAATTTTATTAGATTAATTCATCATCCTTTTATTAAAACTTCATCATATTTTCCATTAATTTTTTGACTAATACTTAATTGACCCTACTATACCTAGGGATTTTAATATAACTAACCACTAAATTTTATCACATTTTTTAAAAAGTTTATTTTTAAAAAATAATTTTTAAAATAGTCACGTTTTAATTACAAACATAATATAAATAGTTATAAACATAGACTATAAACAATTTATAAACAAAATAAATAAAGCTTTTTATAAACAACAAATATAGCCTTTTGAAATTAAAAAATTAAATATGACTATTTTAAAAATTAAAAATATAATTCGACTAAAAGTTATTTTAAAACTTAAAAACTACGAATTTTCTAATATTATTCCATTCGAATTATGAGCATAATTTTTTTTTTTTTAAGTTGTAAGGGAAAATTTCATATATATATAGTTAGGTAGTGTTGATCACGGGTAAGTTCAGAGTGGATTTCATGAGCGCTTTTGTCCTGCTACTTAAAATAATTATCTACCCCGCACTTGCACTTACTGCATGTTTAAATTAGTAGATTGCGGGACAAAATGTGGATTTTCAGGATTTTGATGATTGATGTTGAAAAAAATGAAATTTACTATTTTTAAGTATTTTACTAAAAAATAATTAACTAAAAAGGGACTAAATTGAAAATTGTAACTAGCTAAACACTTAATATAAATAACATCCAATAAAATCACAAATTTTTAACTCAAAAGAAAAACAAATTAACACAAAGAAAAGTTGTTATAATAATTGTTTGGTAGATCACCATTTCCAGTAGATAATTAATTATATTAGCAAAATATATATGGGAAAGAAAGAAGGTGGTGAAAATGTAGAAAGTGGGAAAGAAAGAGAGATTTGTTGTATTTGTTTGGAAGCTCATATTCATATGCATATACTTTTAACCTTCCTACTGGATCAAAAAACAAAGGTTATTTCCAAGTTTCAGGATCTAGCAAGTACATCATAATTGCCTGTGAAGGAAATGTCAAAAAGAGGGAGAAATTTCAAGTTTCTGCCAAAAACCAAATATATGAAAGATTTGATTTCCTAACTCCAGTTCCATATTAACCATAAAAAAAAAAAAAGGCAGAAATCTGATGAAGATGAAGCCATTGGAGCAAAATCAAAGCAAAATGCAAAAAACTAAAACTTTTGATCGGGTAAAATCCACTTTGCATGGATCGGATCAGGACGGATACCCAATGAGTCGGATAAAATGAGCAATCCGTAATAGCCAGGCCAAATTGGGCTTTGACTAGTGTAGACCCTGAAGATAAGCATTATGATTTTAAAGTACCCATGGTATTACTTATTTGTTTGTCTTCGATTTAACTTTTGCTAAAAACTTCACCTTTGTGATATTATTTTTTATGTTATCATTTTGATGTGCTCTGCTTTTGCTTTTGATGTTACATTCTTCACATATTTGATCGCTTCGAGCATTTGGATAATGTCTACAAGTCTCTGAACGAATATATTAATAATGATTATATAAAAATATAAATGAAGAGAATGTATCAAATACCAATACCTGAATTAAACATTAAAGTGTTACTCTCTCCGATCTCTCTCATATATATATATATATATATATATATATATATATATATATATATATATATATATATA
>CANUEY010255974.1:0-13692 GCA_948099555.1 Croton setiger
GAAAAAGTCAACGATTTTTTTCTCCAATAAATATTTCATTTCCTTGAATTAGAAATATGAGTTTTCTAATATTTGTTAATTTCTCCAAATAAAAAATATGAGTTTTCTAATTTTTGTTAATTTCTCCAAATAAATACTCAATTTTCTGTAAACTCTTTTTAAATTTTCCGGAAAAGTTATAGTTTCTCTTTAAACTTTCTCTTCTAACCTTCAGACTTGTCTAGGATGATAAAAAAAATAAATATGTAATTATTTAATAAAATTTTAATTAAAAGAATAGATAATTGCTATAGTCATAAAAGGTGAATGGTTGTGCTTTACACAATAAAATTTTATCACATCACACTACTAAAATAAAAGTGTTTGGTGCAATTAGTTAATATGCATACAATCTTGTTAAAGGTTGTTGGTTCGAGCCTTAATGTTATCATTTTTCATATTTATAGTAGGCCAAACTTCAGAGACCCAATAGTAATTACTCCCGATATAAAAAAATACAAAGTAAAATAATAAAGAGAAAAAGCCTGTTCTCTTTTTTTTTTTTCATTCTCCCTCCCTCTCTGTCTCTCCTACTTCTCATCTTTCTTCTTCTACTTCTGTCACCCTTTCAGGAAACCGACATTCTTACGCAATCTCGCCTCTCGCCGCCTCGTTTCCTTCACAGTTCCGGTACCTCTCTGGATCCCTAATTTGTTTTGTCTCATTCCGTCGTCGGATAAGCCCTAGCCCCTCATCCTCCTCGGTTTAAATCGTTCAATCTTTGCTCATAATAGGGGTTAAAGTGCAATGCAGTTTGGCTGTTGCTTTTAAATTTTCATTCTAACGTGTAAACTGACTCGATATCAAAAGTTTTTTAGAAACAGGGTTCTCTAGCTTGCTTTTTAAAAAATGACGAGTAGTCACAACAAGGTTGCTGGCAAACCCTCGGCTAGTTCTGGTGCTGAAACATCTTCTAATTCTGGTTTGAGACGGTCTGTAAGAGAAACGCCATCCAAGCAAAATATGACTCCAAGCCCATATTCTATTGCTCGGAAATCCGAGCGACTTGAGAAGCAAAATTCCCCTTGTCCCTTGAGAAGGTCTGACCGAGGTAAAAAGCAGTCTTCTTCCAAATCTTCTGTGTCGAAGAAATCTTCTTCCAGCTCTTCTGGGTTGATTCTGTCAAGTAAAAACGTTGGGTTATCTGTTAAGAAGAAAAAGCTGAAGAAGGAGAAGAGTGTGGCACAGTTGACGCTTGAGACTAAACAAGTTGGTACCGCTAAGAAAAAGGATGCTCGTATGTATAGGCAATTATTCAAGGCGCAACCAGAGAAGCCCAAATCTTCAGGTACCCTTTGGATTATTGCTAATTTAGTCTTTTTTCCTTCACAATTTCTTTGAAAATGAGAATACTTGTTATCAACCGGAGGGCTGAATTGGATAAAACTTGAAGCCAATATCTTCTGTTGCTGTTGGTTTCAATTTCAAGTAGGTAGTGGAAAGCAAAATCTTGAACTGCTGATTTCTTTTCCATTTCTTGATATCATACAGATGATTCATGGCCGATTGAGAAGCACGGAAATCCTATTCATATCAAAGCAATGCTGATCGAGTGTTGTCTAATAATTATATGTTTTTGCTCAACTCTTTAGGTCACTGCAAGGATCAGAAAATAAAGGATAAATTATCTCAGGAATCTAGCAGCCATGGTGGAAATGGAGCTTCAAAGAATGTTGATAGTGGCAAGAAATGCAGCCAAAGCAAGGTGGTGGACTGCTCTAGGATAAATTCGGAAACTTTGGAAGAATCCAGTTGTGGTGTAAACAAATCTGTTAATGAGATAGTCGAAGATACTATACAGTTAGAATCTTCCCAGTCATGCCAGGATCATAGTTTTATGGGGGAAGGTCATCAATCTGAAGTAGGAGACAGTCTAAAAGTATCCGAAGACGTGGATTGTGCAATATTGTCATCTCATGAAGCAATGTCTGAAGAGCTGAATGACGCCGCTGAAATGGGAAAAAAAAGTTTGCAACCTGAGCATGTACATCCTATTCTATTAGAAAAAGGGGCACCTGAAACCAATATTGTGTTGGAGGGTGGTTATAAAGAAACACCTGCAACTAAAGAAAGAAATACAATCGAAATAGATTGTGATGCTACTGTGACATCATCAAATAGAGATATTTGCTCCTCTGTTGCTGATAACATTGTAGAGTATTGGGTTCCTGTGCAGCTACCCAACATACAGCTTGAACAATATTGTGCTTCGCTACTTTTGAATTCTTTATCACTCTTCTCATCCTCAAAGAATGATCCTGTTGGGGCACTTCGAGATACTCTTGTATCTACTCGAATGGTTAGTCTGATTGTTTGTTTAGGATTTTGGCATTTATGATTTGAACTGTATTGCTACTATATTATTTGTCCATCTTTTTAGTTGTATCCTTTTGTGTGCGTCTAACAAGTGTGTCATATACTTAGTTGCCATTGGTAAAACTGAAAATTAAGAGTTAAAAAAGTTAAGATCTGAATTTTAAAGTCAGCATAATTTAAGTGGAGTTTTATAAATGTAAAAATTATTCATGACTTTATTGACTTATTTTCTTCAGTGCTGAAATTTCTTTTTCACTTATTCTTATATTGAATTTTAGCATACGTGAGGCTTTTAAATGATATGTAGATATGCACTAGCAAATTACTTTTAAAACTATTAAGAGCTTCAATTTGTAATTTAAGTGCTGAATTGTTTTATCAAACCCACCTAGTCAAAATATGTTCTGCTTCATTGATATTAGTTCCATGTGGACCTCTACAAATTGGTGATTTTCAGAATTCTACTTTGTTTGTTTCATGGAAATTGGTTTATAAGCTTCATATTCAAGGTCTATGGTGATTTGATGTACTTTCTCCGGTCTTTTCAATTTTTGAATTTAATTCGAACAATATGTAAGTTTTTGTTTATATTTGTTCCGAACTTGTGAGAACAGTAGTATCTTAGTTGTATGAAGAAATTACAAATTGTAGCTTTGGCAACATCTTAAAACCATGAGATATTATTTTCAATTTCAGCTTTCCTACGTTAGAAAATTTGACTTGTGTTCTTTGCATCTGTTAGAGCTCTCTGTCATTTACTCTTTTCACATTTGTTATTATTGAGATCAAACTAAGCTAGTAGGTTTGTATTTTCACGGTTGTAATTCTTGTATTTGATTATTATTAACAGTGTTGTGATCACCCCTATGTCATGGATCCATCGGTACAAGAGTCATTTAAGAAAGAACAGTGTACTGCTGCTGAACTTTTAGATATTGGAATAAAAGCAAGTGGCAAATTGCAAATTCTTGATGCAATGCTTCATGAGATAAGAAATAAAGGTTTAAGAGTGCTAATTCTTTTCAAGGTATATGCTTCAAAAGGATTTTGGTTTCCTAGTTTATTTTTAGTTTATTTGTTGTAATATATTTTTGTTTTTCCTCCTGTTGATTTTGCTGCATATAGTTTGTTTTGATGTTTTTTCTTTAATTTCCTTGCTTGGATTTGCGATATATTTTATTGATGCCATTTTTTCATGCTCATGGTTGCACTTTGATTCTAAGCATATTGTTACAAGTGGGTTGAAGACGGGCAATATTGAATTTATTTTCCCAGGAAAAGGTCCTTGATCTATAAAGACCTAATAAGTATTATATTCATTTTCAATTGTATCTTCTGTTTAAGTTTATCAACGTGGTTCTTAAGTTTCTGATTTCTCTCATTTAATCCTATAAATATGACTCTTGTACACAAATGGGTGATGTATTGTGAAGCATACATTGAATGTTATTAGAAGTGTTGACTTGAATAGTATGGATTCCTTTTAAATCCGAAGACCTATCATATGGAACTCATACAGCTTTTTTAGCAAATTTATAAGTAGAAAATGTTTAAACATACCAGCATGTAGTTGCTGTCAGAGCTCAGTAGGGGCCATTATACCAAGTTAGCAAGTTATATTCATGTCTGCATTCCAGCCTGGTCCATGCGACTTACTGTGATAAGCTCTAAACCAATTGGATACAATTGAAATAAAAGAAGAAACTAATAACCTAATTGTTAAAGGCAATAATAATATTGAAAGATGCTAGTATATTCCACAGCCTAGTCCTAAGTTCCTAGGTTATCCTCATTTATTGGTTTTTGTTTTTCATTTTCCTTCTTTTTGCTTATCTTTTTTCTTTCTCTGCGAATTGTTTGATTGTTACCTCACCAATAAATATAATGTCAAATCATTCAAAAAAAAAAAAAAATCACTACACAACTATATCTATCGTTAATGAACAATTTCATTTTTCTTTTCCTTGATGAGATCTTGTGAATGGGGCATAGGCATCTTTATGTACTCCAATAAGATTAATGTATTTTGTGGTCACAAAAAATCTATGATAAAATTTGAAGTTGTTTGGTTACCAATATAGCAATGAATGGATTTACGCCGAGTGACTAATGGGATATGGGTTTTTTTGTCATCATTTATTTAAATTCCCTTCACAATTGAGTATTGGAATTCAATAACTAATCATCCATCAAATTTGAATTCTAATGATTTAAGGGCTTGTGCCTTGGGCTACTTCTGTATTTAATTTTTACTTGGAATTTTTTGTCTACTGTTCTGCAATTCTTAAGTTTGCTTACTGTTTCTAACACTCATCAATTATGACCACATATGAAATCAGGATATGTATATGTATTTGTTTTTCCTTAATCCATTCTGATAACAATTTTGTTAGGAAGTATACTGGGTGGTTAGAACAGATGAAAAAACATTTTTTTGGAAAAATTCATATTGCCTGTAGCTAATGGCAAGTAAACTGGTGTTTCGGAGAATAGGCATGGGAAAGCATATCGGGTTTACAGGAAAAGATGGAAAGAAATAGTTTTAGTAAGGTTCACTTAAAATTATAACATTTTAGGATGTGGCAATAGCCATAATGGATTTGACATAGCAGTTTCTTATTGAAAAAGTATGCGCTTAGGATTTCTAATCATTAATCCATTCATACACTATGAAAAAAACTACTAAAGCAACTATTTTCAAGAAATTTCTTGCTGGAATTTTTTTTAGTGAATTTCAAAGAATAAAATTTAATAGCATTACATAGATGTAAGGTTAACTTAAATTGGTTTTCTTCGGATATCATAGTTTTTCTAATTCTATTCTTCTATGTAGACACCACCATTTTGATTAGACTCAATTTCATGTATGATATCCTAGTTTCAGAGTGCAACTTTATCTGCCAAGATTTTTTACTTGCTGCCTCCTCTCTCAATTATTTGTGGTCGTTGCATGCTTCAATTCATATTTTGCTTCTGTTGTTGTGAGGCTATTTTCTTATGTAGGATGTTATTTAAATGACAGTCTAGTGGCAGCACTGTGAAGTATGATATTGGAGATATTTTGGATGATTTTATGTGTCAAAGATTTGGTAAAGATTCTTACGAACGTGTTGATGGATTTGTTAGCCCTTCAAAGAAGCAGGCTTCTCTTAACAATTTCAATAATCAGGAAGAGAGATTTGTGTTTCTGCTTGAAACCTATGCTTGTGTTGCCAGTATCAAACTGTCAAAAGTTGATACTGTTATCATATTTGGTAGTGATTGGAGCCCAACAAATGATTTGAAGTACCTACAGAGGATAACATTTGATAAACTGTCAGAACAGTTAAAAATATTTCGTCTTTTTTCCTCCCTTACTGTGGAAGAAAATGTTCTTGTACTTGCAAAACAAGGTAAGCCAATTGATTGTAATATACAAAGCATAAAACGACTGACTAGTCACAGTCTACTTATGTGGGGAGTTTCCTATCTTTTTGATAAATTGGATGAGTTTCACTTTGGTTCTAAGTCAGTCACCAGTGGGACTTCCTCATTGGAGCAGTTGCCCCTCAAAGATATTATCCAAGAGTTCTTGAATATACTTACTCAGAATGTCAAGTACCATAACACAAGCAACTCCATAATCTTCAAAGCTAAACAAAATCAAGGATGTTACAGTACTGACTTGCCGTTGCCTGGGGAACGTCTAATTCAATCAAGTTCTTCAGAGTTGCCCCATATATTCTGGAAAAAACTGTTGGAGGGAAAACAGCCACGGTGGAAATATCCATCTGGTTTGTGCCAAAGAAACCGGAAAAGAGTTCTTCACACTGATGTTGATGAAGTTGTGAAGCACCACAAAAAAATGACAGATAATGAAGTTAACCCAATCTCCCCTAGACCTGCCGTACCTGCATGGAACATAGTTTCTAGGAACAGTACAGGTAATAGCTTAAGTTATACAACAGCATTTTATCTTAATTAGCATTCTTAATCTGTCTCCTGTTTCTTCAGGAAGTTTTGGATCTTTAGCACATTATAGCCGTGGTAACCACACATCTACGACCCCAAGGTTGGTTGATAACTTGTTAGAAGTACAAAGAGCTGTCTTGGTTAAGGCTGATGAAATTAAGACCTCCCTTGATTCACAAAAGAGTCTCCATCTTCGTTTAAGGCCACAGATAGCAAAACTTTGTCAAATTCTACGTTTTCCGGTAATGTCTTCATTTCCCTCCTATATTCATGCTTTTACTTCTCATCTCTAAGGCGCTTTCTTCTGCCTCTTCTTTTTGCATGTGCTACAATATGGTGCTTTGGGCAAGTTATCCCATTGGAGCTTTTAGTGTGCTTGGTTTGAAATGATAAAAGCATGATAAAGATTTTCTTGTAAGCACATAATTTATCATCTGATCAAGCTTCAACCTGCAATGAGCTTTGAACTTGTTTAAGTAATAACAGGATTGGTATGGTACTTGGGAGTTTTCAATTAACAGGGTGTGACCTGTACACTAAATTTTCAGATGAATTCTGGTTAAAAATATTGTTTCAAATTGAAGTAGGTTTTGGAATTTGTTCTTTCAATACTTGCTTTTTCTCCCAGCAGCATCACAAAGTAATTCATTTTTCTTCTTTTGAAGCATTAAAAGTTTATTTCATCTGTTTTCTTTGTTTAGTATAGTAATGTGTGGTCAGTCGGCCTCCTGCACCTGTACCATGCCATGTAGGGATGTCATAGGATGAGCAGTGATAAGTATTCAGTTCCTATTCTGTTTTACAATATGTCTCATGTCTTTGTGTCATTGCAGGAAAATGTGGAGGCCATGGCTGAAAGATTGTTGGAATACATCATAAATAATCACCAAGTTAGCAGTGAACGAGAAAGTATTCTGCAGGCATTTCAGATATCCCTGGTTAGAATTTTCTTCTGTGTATATGCAAGTGTTATCATTTGCTTTCTTCTGAATGAATCTCCCTTGTTGCTATCTATCACTTCTATTTTTTAATTATGAACAACTTTCCTGGATGTTCTAGCTTAAAGGATAACATGCTTGAATTATGCTTGCTGGTTACTTTGATTTGGAATTATCTTTGTGCACTTGATTTAAATCCTTGCTCAATTTAAGGGTTTTGTTTTCTCTATTCTGACAGTTGTTGATCCAATATCAATTAGCTGATATTACCTTAAAATAATTTGGATGTGTTTCTTTCTTATTTAGCTTGTCCTCTAAAATATCTTTATGCAATTGATTAATTGTAATTTTCAAAGTTATTTTTGAATTTCGAGGACTCCCTTATGTGACATTGTACTGTCTTTGAATTTGACAGTGCCAAATTATTTTTCTTTCTTTTCTCTGCTATTAGTTTTTATTCTAGACTTTCCAAATTTGAGGTGTGGGCTCAAAGTGTTGTCTTCCATCTGGGGACAATTGTACCACTCAGAAAAGTACAAGAGCAGTATGATAGCTGAATTAAAAACTGCAAGTGCTAAGAGATTGGATGTCTTTTTTTTTTTGTGTGCTATCAAATTGTTTTCAGCATAAGTACTAGAGTTTCCAAATTTGATAAATTAGCTCAAAGCATTCTGTCTCCTTCAGACAAGAGCAGTTTGTAGAACTGAAAAGGACAAAACTGCTAAGGTTAAGTGATTGGGAAGGACAAATTAAGAAGCCATGTGATATATTTGTCCAAAACTATGAAGGGTTATTTATATATCTAATTGTGTTTAGACTGTTAGACCATACAGTTGGCTTCCTTTAGTTATCCTCTGGACAGAATTGCGATGAATGATTTACATTGATTTGTAAGTGGGCATGAAGTTTAAACCTTTTTGTGCAGTAGCTAAAGATTAAGTATCTCCTAAATTTAAATCCAGTTGCATGCTCTATTTGCTGATAAAAAAAGAAACTAGGGATGACAGTGCAATATGCACTAGGTGATCATATACTTTTTCTAATAAGCAAAAGTAGCACTAGTAGTGTAGTCACAAACAGGAAAAACTCCAAACTAAAGCAAGCAGTGAGCATGATTCAAGCATGTTTGCATGACTAATTTTGATGCAGAGGCATCAATGTGTATGTTTACATTTGCTTGTTTTCCTATATATAAAAATTGATTAGCATGTGTTGTTTTGCTTTGTTACCTTTTGCATTGTGGATACCTGCATGTTTCTATGGCATTGGTTAACTTTACTGCTCTGTTGCTGTGTACATATTTCAGTGTTGGACTGCAGCTTCTTTGCTAAAGCATAAACTTGGTCACAAAGAGTCACTGGCACTTGCAAAACAGCATTTAAATTTCATCTGCAGGAAAGATGAGGCAGACATTGTTTACTCAATGTTACGGTGTCTGAAGAAAATGTTCTTACAACATGCAGGGGATATTGCAGTTTCTGGTTCTCCAAAGGTTTCTCAATCATTAGATGAGGATCATTTTCATGAAAGATCATCGCAGGCAACACCACTGCATAAGATGAAAGTAGGGTTGGAAGACCATTGCCAAGAATTCTTTGATGACAAGGTACTCTCCCAGCTTGGATTTGCCAAGCAGGATGTTTTGAAAAGTATCAGAAGTATTGAGAAGAAATGCCATAAACAAGTGACAATTCTCTCCCAGAAGCAACAGGAAGAAAAGGATGAAACTGAAAGAAAGTACAAGGAAGAGAAGGCACAACTTGTGAATAAACAAAAAACAGAGGCAGCTGTTATTCGTTTACTTGGTAATAATTCAATTATAACAGAGAAACTCAAGCTATTGGGAATTGAATTTGCTAAGATGTTTGAAGAACTTGAGCGACAGAGGGAGAAACGCCTTAAAGATCTTGAGTTAGATCATCAGTCTGCAATGAACAAATTGAAAGAGCACAAAGCATCTTGGCTGAATGAAATTAAATCCTTTGCATCATCAGAAATAATGAATAAGGTATCTTCACATGCAATTGTACATAGACAAGAAAATGTTACCTCTTCAAATTCTCATTTGAAAGAGCAGAATCTTGGAGGAATTGGGAATCTGCAAGATAGTGAGGCTCTGGTGGAAGTCCTTGAAACTTCAAGCTCAAAAGTTAAGGAGGATATGCTAATTAGGCTACCACCAAGAAATGAACAAATAACCAATGAAGATGATCTGTTGAGAGTTTCAAAAGGAATAAGCTCAAGGGAAGGATTAGCAAATGCTGATACTGCAAATTTTAATTCATCAGAACAAATTCCTAGTGCCAGTATTTCTTTAGGTGCATCTGGAGCTGTTAACTCCAATGATGGTCAGGGGAATTCTATTTGTAAACTATCGTATAATGTACAAAGTTTTGATGGAGCCATGGATGATGGCAATACAATTGTTGAGAAGGAAGATGGAGCTGATGCTGTTCCCTGTGGTAATGCTACTGAAGATAATCAGCTGGATGAAATGGTTTGTGCTGTTCCTTGTAGTAATGCTACTGAAGTTGATCTGCAGGATGAAAGGGTTTGTAATGTTAATCGAAATCTGCACTCCAAAATTACTGCTAGAGACCAGCAAAATGTTGAGTTTTCATCTAGGGTGCCAAAAAATGCTTCTGATGGTGTTGCGGGTAGTAAAACTACTAAGCAGCATGATGGAGATGTTCTGATGGATGATATCAGCAATGAGAAATCCAAGTCTTCTGATGGAACAGCCGCACACAACCAAGAGAATGAGGAGTCTCAATCAAAAGTTCCTGAACCTCAATCATTGGATAGAACTGGTGTAGTAGCAGAGGGTGCAAGTACAGATAGAAACGATATTGGAGTTTGTTCTGTAGGTAACATTGATGATCAGCAGGACTGTTTAATTGCATCACGAGAATCTGAAATTAATCCTCGTGGAACAGTGGAGCCTAGTTGCAGTGATAGAGAGATGAATGAAGCCGGGGAGGCCTCTTCTAACGATGCTGGCCTGCAGCACTCTGTAGTTTCTGGCATTAATGAAGATGGTCATCCTGAAGAACCACATCTGGTAGATTACGAGTCATCTTTCTATATCCCTGTATTTTGCAATTTATTATACGGTTGTTTCATGAGGCCTTTTGACATATTATTACTTAATTAATTGTGTTACAGGTTCATAATGATATAGTTCCATCATATTTTTGCTCACCCGAGAAGTTACGGTTTACCGATTTTCAAGTTATTCTATATAAACCGAATAAGAAAAGCTAATTGCTTGCAAAATTGTCATGTTTTAGGCAGTTCAAGATGAATCTTCTCGGCCAGTTGTATCTACTAGATTGCAAGTTGCCACAGAAAATGGAGATCATAATTCAATGCGACAAGTTGATGCCTCCGTGCCTCTTCCTGATGATATTATAGCTACTACTCGAACTGACAGTGATGTACCAGTTATAGAACATGTGCTGCAAACACGGGTGGCGCCCTCAATGGATTCTGCTTCTGGTGTTGATGCCATGCGTTTACCTTCAAATAATGGAATTAGACATCAGGTGACACATGATGGTCCTACCAATAACATCATTGAGGGTTCAAGTCAAATACTTCACAACGTAATGGAACACTCAAATGGAGCTACTTTGCAGCCTATGACACACATTGCACGGCATCCACCTGTTTCCTCAGTAGTTAATCTTCGCCCTCCACAAGCTGAATCCCATATGAGTGCGCCTCCTGTGCCTTCCTGTTCTGATCCACTTCAGAATGAATCAGAGAGAATACGCAAAGAAAGGGAACAAATCATAAAAAAATACGAGGACGATGTTAGTTTCATATGCACTGTAGTTACATTTTGTTAACAATAACCCTAGACATTATTCTTTTCATTAAAATTCCCTTTTTATTTTGCAGAAGCAGCAGGTGAAATCTGATTGTGAAAAAGAGATAGAGGAAGTAGTTGCTAAAATTCGTAGACAGTATGAGAACAAAATTCAGGAGATGGAATCTGTATTCCTTCTTAAGAAGAAAGAACTTGACATGAACCGGAATATAGTTCTTATGAACAAGATCTTGGCTGAGGCCTTCAGATCTAAATGCGGGGACATGAAGGCATCTGGGACACCAGGTTTGCAGCGAGGTAAGTGACATCTGGTGATGTTAACTTTAGAAATTAGTAGAAGAGTAAAATAATGGAACATTTCTTGAGAATTCGTTGAATTTATTCATTTGGTTTAGGAACCTGCCTTGTGTTTTATGTATAAATAAACATCTTGAGGTCCCTGATGATTTCCATTTGCTTCTGGCAGAGGTGGCTTCTAGTTTCGCGCAGCAATTGCTTAAGATGTCATCACAGTCAGATGAACAGAGGAATGCCACTGTTAATGGTCTGTCTTCAGTTGCGTTGCCTGCAGGTAGCCCACAACACATCTCTCCCAGCTTACATAGTACTCCCCCATCTATGCCAGTGCACCACTCCTCGCCATTTTCCTCAGGCACCCAAACAAGACCACCAGTCATTAGCTCCATTTCTCCTACTATTGGCAACCCCCAAATTGCTTGTGAAATTCGAGCTCCTGCTCCACACTTACAATCTTACAGATCTTCGTTGTCTGCAATTTCAACAAATGTACCTTCCTCTTCAGTTCGGATGCCTAGGCAACCGTGGCTGAGTAGCCTCCCTACGACCTCTGCCACTAACGCACTCCCACAGCTGAAATCTCATCCTCCCAGTGTTGCTTGTCAACCTGAAATTGCTGGAATTTTATCGCCTCTGTCTAACCCATCTCGATCAATGCTTGAGTTGCTTAGGGATGCAGAAAATCAAGCAAATGTAAATTCAAGCTCTCTACCAGACATACATCTGGGTGCTAACACAGTCACGACCGAAAATAGGACAAATGTAGGATGTACAGGTGGGGTCGTATGTTTGTCGGATGATGATGATTGACATTTGTCTGTATTTTGTGTTTGATCTATTAACTGATCCCATAAGCTTCATCTTCTGGATCACATATTCTGGAAAACAATTGTGGTTCCAATTCTGCAGGATTTGTGTATATATGTGGGAGTACATACAAGATAGGTTCAAGTTAGCTGAGGAATTTATCGTAATATCTTGAAAATGCTTTTATCATTTCAAATTCATTTTTCTCAAATATAATGTTTAATTTTAGGGAAAATTATTACAATTGTCCCTGTCCTATATTATTTATTTATTTATTTATTTTGACATATGCTGAGTTTTATTTCTGTTGTACGTTTTTTTTTTTTTTTTGTCATTTTGTTAACTTTAAACTAATTTTACATTTAATTTTGTTATGGCAGTATTATCCTTTGATGTGGGCTTAATGGTAAATTTTTACACAAATTTATAATTTTAATTTTAAAGAATGAAAATAAAAGTAAAAAAAAAAAAGAAAAACACATCTCATCATCAAAACGACAACCTCAACCAACCATTTTCACTGCCGATTCCGCTGTTCTCCATCGAACCACCCAACACAAAATCCTCCAACAGACCAAACCAAATGTAAATTGATTTCAAGAATTTAATTTCAAACTGAATATGCAAATTGATAAAATTACAACTTTGTAGTCATCCCTAACATCCCAATAGTAAATGTGAATGGATTCCATAGAACGAGTAAGAGAAGTATACCATTACCATTAAAGAAACCACATTCCTGCTTTCATAATTCACTTAAATTGGTTGCATAAAATAGGAAATTGTTTATTGGATCTAATTCATGTATAATCAGTTTGCGATTTGTTTTGTGCTCCATAGATCTCTGCAGATGATCCTTCCATCAAGATTCCAAACGCATCTGATTCACAGGCAGCCACAGGATAATCTCTGGAGGAAACGTGATTGTGGTTCATCTTTTTACCATAGCAACCAGAGTTAGATTTCTGATATTATGTTGGATTTATTAGAATTTACATTCAATCAGAAGGCAGCCACAGGATAATCTCTGGAGGAAGCGTGATTGCTTTTCTTTGGATTTTTATCCCATTAAAGAACAACCTCAACCAACCTTTTCACTGCGGTTTGCGTTGTGTTCCTCCATCAAACCACCATACACAAAATCTTCCGATAGACCAATCCAATTTTTGTTGCTTTTGGTTATGTTTCAATTCTTCAGTGATTGAATTTTCTTTAACAATTAAACTGAAAAACACAAAAAAAAAAAAAAAAAATCAATACAAACAATTTCTAAAAAAATCAATACAAATAAACAATAAAATAAAAAAATGGTTCTTTTCATAATATTTTATAAAAATTTGCCTTTATGAAATATAATTGCCTATTTCACAATTATCTTTAAAAAAAAAAATCTAATGAAATTATTTTTTACACAATTTGGTCCTGGGGGGGGGGGGGGGGGGGGGGGGGGGGGGGGGGGGGGGGGGGGGGGGGGGGGGGGGGGGGGGGGGGGGGGGGGGGGGGGGGGGGGGG
>CANUEY010256030.1:0-19194 GCA_948099555.1 Croton setiger
TGGTTCAAATCAGTGCTTTATCCAAAATAAAAACGGAGTCATTTTAAAATAAAATCCTTTTTAATTTTTCCCGAATTTTCGGGTGGCGACTCTTTTAAAATAAACTCTAAAATTTTTAAGACCGACTAGTTTCGGCATCGCAAACCTAAAAAATGGTATTGTCACTTATTTTGGTAAGAATCCAAAACGAACGTCATCACTATTCTAATGTCTCATATCAATTATCACTCTGAATTATAGTTAATAAAGGCTATAAAGTTACAGGATGCTATGTTTTTCTACACCCTTCTTCCCCTTTTTAAGCAATGGAAGAGGACAATTTAGTATGCAGCTGGCCAGTGAATAGCAGATTAAGCTGTCGTTTGTTTGGGAGTAAGTTGAACTTTTATAAAAGTAACCAACGTTCATGAGATTTAAAGGAAAATGGTGGAAGTTTACATTTTAAATTCATCTCCTTGACGTCAAAGAAGTTAAATTTCCTGGGATTGAAGTGGATTTTGAACCAAATAGGATTAGTATTTTCACCTCATTATTATTGAATTAAAACAGAGTTTTACAATTAGTATATACAGTAGGGCAGAGTAAGATTTTCAGTTGGGAGTTGTATCTAAAGGCCTTAGGCATGTGATTTACAATTATTAGTGACCATGTCATGTGATTTATAATGTCTTTAATTATTATGATATTGCAACTTTTCCTTCAGCATAGAGCAAGAGTCATCACTTAAGGGGTGATCCCAACTTCATCTTATATTTGTCAGCTACGGACGCCTTGAAAGTCTGATATATACAATCGTGTTGCATTTGTATCGCATTCCCACACTCAAACAACTTATTTTCTTATGTTCCTGATTTTTATCAACTTTAGACATTTAATTAATGGACACTTTTTAACACTTGATATATACTTGAGATAATTTTTTAAAAGTTTATACTTAATAATAAAAATTTTAAAAGATTATAAACTTTTGATTAGTGATTTGTGACTCTAGGCAATGTTAGATGTTTGTATGTTTTAAATTATATATTATTTAATTTTTTTGTCAGATTAAAAAACTTTGCACAAAATCTCTTAGAAGGGCATTTGATCTTTAAAATACCCTTTATTACAAGCCCAAAAGAACATACAGCTTCAATAATCGTACCATTCTCAAAATGTTATCTAAGCTTGGCTACTAGTTAGCTTCCTTAGGAATGGAACAGGCCTTATCCCTTCTTTATGCAACAAGTAGAATTCACTTATATTTTACACATCTTAAAGGATGCACATTAATGCCCATGTCAATCAATATCAATCAAACCCATTTAAAAAAAAAAAAAAAAAAAACTTTACCAAAAATTTCTAATCATCCCACTTGCTCATACATAAATTTACGTACGTAACCAAGGTCGGTGTAATAAGAGCTATTATCCAATGATTATGACCTAAATCATTGGAGAGGGCCGGGTCTTAATCATAATTATCTTTGAAAGATTTGGTTTTAATTACTATTGGATTAGGTAATTAGACAGATAGTGTTTGACAGCAGGAAGCTTAATTTTGTCATAAATTTACTTTTTTTTACAATGGGTGTGGAGAAGTTTCAGTTTTAGTAGTTAGTTGATATATCACTTTTGTTGACCCCACATAGAATCCAATGATATAACATTTTAAGATTTGTATTATACTTACTTTGCTTTCAATGGCTATAAAAAAAATCTCAAAAATCAATTAAAGATTTGGAGGTGGGAACTTAAATTTCCACCAAGTCCATTCTGTCTAACATTTCTCATTCTCCAAGTATCTCCATCCCTATACAATTACAACTTTTGAACCCAAAGAAAGTCTACTCTAATTATTGTTAAATCAGTAATAATTATAATCAAAGTCGGTGCTTTTTGTTTAATTCTGGACATAATTATTCAATTAACAATTTGCTGCTGCTTCTTGAGTTTAAAATGGCTCCTACATTCATTTTTTAAAATAAAATATTTAGCTCCTAACTATCTAATTAAATTATGAAAGATTTTGGCTGCTATTATGTTTGATTGTGGTTTGAAAAAAAAAAAATCATAGTGAACATTTGTTTGATGAAATATGAAATCTAGTCAATTTAATTGTGCTGTCTATCCTACATTATGTTAAATCTACATGTCTTTGTACAGTTTATAACTTGAAGTAAATACATTTAACCTGATTAGAGTAAGTATGTGAAAATGTAGCAAAAAGCATTTGAAAGCTCTTCTACATTTTATAAGGCCTCTCATATAAGTAAGTTCTTCTACTATTTACATGTTTCTCGCGAAATCTTTATTACAAAATTAAAGATGAATATTGTGAATGTAAAACAAGAACGTGTGAACTCTCAATCAAATCTAAATATCATAGTTAATTGTGCAAAGTGTATATATTTTTTATATTATATATATTTTAGTTTATTACTGTTTTATTAATTTACTTGAAAAAATGAAAAAAAAAATTATAGGAAGTAATTGGGAAAAGGCAAAAGGCGAAGTGGAGGGATAAGCATAGTAATCGCACATCACACTCACACCGACGAATATCGATATGTGATAAAATATTGGTGAACTCAAATCCATCCGTGAGTTGAGTTTTGTCGAGGCAAATTGAAAATATTGAATTCGTCATTTCTGTTGGTGTTTTGGCGTAAGCATAGCAACAAGCAATAACAAAAAATAGTCACCCTTTTTTCACTAAACTGTGTGCATCCTCAATTTTCAGATTTCCCTAGATTTTGTCTCCCCCACACGTTCACCCATCCCCCTCCACAAACCCTTTTTTTATTTTACAATTTCTTATTTGAAAAAAACATAACAATTTGATCCCTCATGTTGTTGTAGTAACTAAATTTTCTTCCTTGAATTGGAAAAAACACTAATGTGGTTAATACAAGTGGTAAGCGGTTTTGATTTGTTTAAGAAAATTTCAAGTTTCAGACCTATCATATGTAATTATACTCACTAGAAGAGTCATCCGCCACTAGCAAGTATGCAATAAGAGTACATCTAAATTAGCTGAAGAACAAAATCTCAAAAACAGGTGGAGCTTAAAAAAAAATTAAAAAGATCAGCTCAAAATGGAGTTCAAAGACATTTAAACGAGGTGAAAAAGATAGAAGAAAGGAGGTGAAGAGCATCATGATCAAATAGACGGACGAGGATAATTGATAAACCAAACAAAAAAGAAAAGGGGAGAGCATATATGATGGGCAATAATTGGAGCAGAATAGGGGCAGTAGGCAGGTAGTGTAGGGTTTGGGTGAGATTGAGAAATTGCAAAATTAGTAAATAGGGAAACGTCAAAAGAGGAAGGCAGAGTCCAGAATCTGCGCATATTTGTTGGTCGTTTGGTCTGCTCTTATCAATTTTTATTAGCATTTTGCTCTTTTGACTTTGCCATTGCATCACACACACACACTTGTTCATATTTGTAATATAATCACCACCTAATCCATTGTTAATTAACCAAAGATGCCTATTATATTATAGGCCTTATATATAATTTGAACCTTCAGGTTTAGTTGATTTTCCGAATGAATTACTAATATTTAAATATGCATAAATTTAACACCTCATGTTTCATTTTTTAAACAAATTAACACATCGTTCATCAGAAAATCGTTTGGGGATTAAAATGTTATTTTCACACAAAGACCAAAGTAAACTTTTACCTTCTTTTTCTTCTAATCAAGTACCATTTTAAAAATTTATCAAACTCAACCTCATTTTTCAATTCTGACATCGATCAAAATAAATGAATAGATAAAATTGAATTACTCGATAAAAACAACCTAACCTTGGTTTTATTATTATCTCATTCAATTCAAATTCTCAATTGCCATATAATTACATTTTTGGATTCTTAATCAATTGTTTGGTGCATGAATTTCATAAGGGTTGCTATGCTATCAATTTAGATAGGATATTTCGGAGTTGGTTCCTTTATTTTTTTATTTTCTCTTTTTGAATATAATGGGGAAATTTAAAAACTTTCACTATAAAAATATACGGAACAAGGAAGTAGTTGCAGGAACACATGCACTCATAACAAATAACTTGTCTCTCTTCTTTTTTGGGTTTTTGGCTTTTTGTCAATACTACATTAAGATCAACTTGTTTGATTATTCAAAGGTGGTTGAATCCAATAATCAAGTTAAAAAAAATCATAATCACAATTAGACCTGAAGGATTAAAAGAGTGTTTGGTTTAGCTGTTTCATACAGTATAGAGGTTAGACACTCAAAATCTAAGAGTTTAGATATTTGACAAATTTTAAAATCAGCAGCTGAATAACGGTTAGAAACCACAAACAACTGCTGATTCAATAAATTTCTATTTGAAACTTTTTCATTTCAGTTGATTTATATTAGGATTATATTAATCTTATTGAAATAAAATAAAAATTAATTTTTTTAGATAATTATGCGTTTTTTTTTATAATTTTACGTTTTAATTGCAACAGCTGTTGTATTTTTACCAAACATGCTCTGAAAGTAATAATTGATTTGGAAAAAATGATTGGGAATAGGAGTCAAATAAAAAATTTTAACACTTAATTGACTCTATTTTATAATCTTTTGGTGATACACTGAATTGATTTCAAAAAGTTTTATTAGACTTGGATTTGACTACAAAGAAATTAGTGTTGCTATTGATGTAAGAGATTCTCTGAGTTTTGAAAAACTTCATGATAACTTTAGTGACAACTGGAACTAGGTTTGACTCACTGCCTAACCGGCCCGACCTACCTCTAAATTGTGACCGGTTGAACCAGAACCATAACCAGTTGGTCGGCGGTCCGGATTTTTGAACCGTAAACCATATTTGAACCGTCCGAACCATCTAATTGAACCGCCAGTTAACTGGAAATAATTTGAAAATTTAAAATTTTTCTGACTGAACCGCCGTCGGTTAACCGGCGTCCTCCGGCCCGACGGTTCAGCAGGCCGGTTCCGGTTAGCTTCCCCTTCAGCCGTAACCTGGCAGGCCGCGGCCGGTAACCGCCCCGTGGCCTCTACTAACCGGAACAAATCTCACAATCATTTTTTAGGCAAAGGCTATGTATATATGCAGCCATCACATATATATAAGGAAGCTTTATTAATTTAAATTTGAAAGTTCAATTCAAATCAATAAATTATTAATCATAGAATACTTAAGTAGTAGTTTATAATATTATTTTAGAATTATACAAAAGAAAATTGTCATAGTCAATAACTTTCACCTAAGAATGAATTAGAAAAATATATAATTCCAATGAAATGCAAAAGAGTCATTCAATTATCATTTCATCCCGTTCTTTATGTTATATAAGTATCAAATCAACAATTAAAAAGAAAACTCAAAGCAAAAAACAATGTAATTAAAGCATAATTATATAGAATAATATAATTGAAAAATTTACCGAAAGTGTCACATCACATCCACACGAAGCATGGAAGAGTGAAAGGCAATATAAAGCCAAAAAGAAGACAGAAACCTGCATAACAAAACAACTGGATCATATCAGGAATGGCATCCATGGCATGGCACCACCATTTATATTTGTTAGGTTGGAAATAAATTAAAACTTGCTCTACTCACTTTCTAGATACGTCAGCTTTTGCTTTACTAGAGTGGGGGCCCCACTGTTGCATGGTAAGATGGATGCTTGAGGGCGAAGTATTCTCATTGTCATAACCCATTTTGGCCTACCCACCTTCTTCTTCAATCCACCCTCTAACTACATCTTCAACAATGGAAGATTTTTTTTTTTTTTTTTTTTTTTGTACCCGTTAATTAGGTTTTGAGATTGATTCCAAATTATCCATGAAACAAACATTTTCACTAAACAAGGCACAAGTGAAAATTAATCTAAATGTAAGTATGGATTAAAAGTACCGTTCATGATTGAAATATCGTTTAGGGCTTAATAAAAAAGTTACTATTGGTTAATTTAAAATTTTATTTATTCCTTTTTTTCACTATTTTGATTTTTCATTTTTCCATCAACATGTACGTTACATCCGGTTATTATTTTCCTACATTAATTCCATATACTTCGAGTCTAGATAAAAAATTATTCTTAATCCACGTGATGTGTTGTGTTGTGGCATTATCTGAATAAGATAATTTATTTAATTAATTTCGGAAAAACTGCTAATTTTCATAAAATGGAAATCTCTTCTTACTGCAGTCTCCACCAATTTCAGGAAAATAATTTTTTTTTAGCAGAAAAAGTGGACCGGTTGATTAAAAAAATTGCTCTATAACAGGAAAAACAATTGACTGCTATTTATTTTTCTAATTTTACTTTTTCTTTTTTTTTTTTTTAAAAAAAACACCTCTAAAGTTATTTTAGAAAAAAAAAACAAGAGATAAATATTTGTTTAGGAGATGTTGGTTTTTTGTTTTCCTTGTCTTTTACCAAATATTTGGATCATAAATGTTTTTTACAATCTCAAAATTCAGTCGCAATTTCGATTATAGTACTAACATTTGTTAGGCAAGTCCACTACTAAATCCTTTTTTTTTTTTAGTTTAATATTTGTAATGAAGGATCAAAATTGTCAATTTCTCACATCCAAATATTTCAGCCCATCAAGAAATTCCAAGTGTTGCATATGCTCTGACTCTCACTATCAAATTTATATTTTGGTGTGCGATAAAATTATCATAATTTATTTAATTGGTTAACTAAATTTTATTTATCTTGAAAAATACATGTACTCACTTTCTTTTCTTTTTTGAAAGGAATGTACTTACTTTCATTTGGTATAACTGTTTTTCCAATTTTCAATGCCAATGAGAAGTGAGATCAAAACCAGCCTTAAACCCTAAAATAAGTTTTGGACTCCCTTGATGCTGGCTAAACTTAACATAAAATAAACAATTACTCATTAATTTAGATTTCAAGTCTTAAACCATAATTTTGTCTCTTTCCCTCTTGCTATAATTAAGGTATTATATATATATATATGAACAAGCAAATTTGTCACATATGCATTATTGCTATCTCTATCTTACTGTAAATTTTTTATTCCAATATATATAGTTATCTTTTCCTTTGATAATCAAACCTACCAAAATAATTTAATGAATTAAGCACAAAATCTTGTCAATTTTGGCTCTTTTAATGTTCAAATAGAATATATTATTAGTGGTTGCAGAATTTAAAAATGGTTAAGACGCCAAATTTTCTTTATATTTTAAACCATTCCCTTCCAGACGGACTTTTATTCAACTTACTAATAAATAAATACTATTACGCAACAATTAATCGCTCCTTCATATTTCATGATTAATAAGTTTGAAGAACAGGAGAGGCATATTGAGAAGAGAGATGAGAGAAAAACAAATTCTGTTATTGAATCTCTCAATTAATTGTCTGTACTCTACAGTATGTATATTTGTATTTATATACAAGTATGAGAATGTATCCTATACAAAATGTTTGTATGCTGACAACTGTGTATCTATACAATAATTATGATGCTGTATAATGATCATTTGAGTGTGTAATATTTTATTATAATTATGTTTGATGATTGTCTCTTATTTGTGTTCAAGTTATTGGATAGTTCATTACGAATTGTTGGAGTGTGGAATTGTCCTAAGGTCCTCTATTTATAGAGGTTTGGGTGGACTGTTAGGTCCGCAAGTCCGGGTCGAGTCTTGATTGAGACCCCATTGACAATATGAATCTAATAGAGCTTATATAAGTTTCCTAAATCCAAATCATTTATGTTTTGGGTCGAGTTGGCTGGTCCATTTAAAGTTGGACTTATGTAAAAATATGTTGTCTCAAAATGACATGTGAAGTTCCACAAACAAAATGATAGTAAAATGAGCACGTGGAACATAAAATAGTGAAATTATCTCCCGCATTTTTAGACCAAGTGAGGAGAAGAACCTTTATATTAATGTGAATTACCCATGCGGGAGGTATTTTCCACCAACTGACCATGTTTTCCACGCTTTGTGGTTCCTCAAAAAGTTTTCACGGCGGCCTGTGCTTTTTAATTTATGACTGTTTTATTTATTTCGGACTTTAATTATTTTTAATATATTTTTATTTTTATTTAGTTTTAGATATTAATTAAATTAGCTTATAATTAAGATGAGAAATCAGTTAAGTATTACTTTATATTTATATTAGATTTCTTATTTTTATTTACCATAATTATTATTATTATCTATAAATAGAGATTTAACACAATATTGTAATTATCATCTATTATTCGACTTTCATTATTTTCAATAAAAAATTGACTTTTGCTTTTTTTTTAAAAGAAAAAAATTATTTATTCTTTTTGTCCAATCAAATGAGTTTAGAAGTCTAAACGTTTTTAATTCCATTAACACTGTTCCGTTATGTGTCAATTACCAAAAACAACTTTTAATTTAGAGAAAAAGCTAATTTTTTTGTTTTTTTGGTTTTTGTTTTGAAGAGATAGAGAAAGCTAATTGAGTGACGATTTATAAAGAAGTATGTTGAATAGTTTATGAGCAAAGAATATGTAATTTCACCTTTCAAGCAACTCAAAATATATAGACGTATTGATAATTATTTAACCATTATTATTATTATTGACGTAAGAAAAGATGATTGAACAGTATAGCTATGTATGAGTAAAAGGGATAGGACAATGATGGTCAGTAATCATTCACTACCCCTACGACTAATAATGCCCAATTATATTATTTCCTTATTAAGGATCGGACTTAATTATAAACCCAGGAATTGTACTATAAATCCGGACATCCGGTTATACCTCAAAATTTAAGAACAATGTTGCCTCCTACCACAATATTCAATAATGTCGGTAACGATAATAAAAAAATATATATCTATACATTACTATTTAGCTCTAATTAAGTTCTCATAGTATTAAACCAGACCAAGGTCCTTAACCAAGTTTAGTAATTATATCATTATTTGGAAATCAGAAATGTTAAATCTTTTGACCAATCTAAATTAATTTAGTATGACCATCTAGTATGAAAACAAAACGTCTGATAAAAATAGAATTAGCAACTATGAATTGGTTTTTATAATAGAAATAGAAATAGAAATGAGGGTGAATGGGTGGGAGGTTTCCCAAAAATTAGTATTACAAGTAGTAATGTGAAAACTATGTCAACCGCAAAATTAGGAAGCTTTAATTACTAAATTTAAGCAAGAATCAAATTTTGTTTGGTATGTCAATCAAAGCATGAAACTACTTGTCCAAGAAAGAGACAACACCAAAGCGTCCATGCTTTGCTTTCTAATCAAAATTAATATTTTTCTCTTCTCCTTTTCCATCAAAATTATCCCAATTCTTTTCTGACCGTAGATTTTATTTCTACTGAAAATCTAAACCCTTAACACACTCTAGCAAGAGAGTGCGCTTTGCTTCTTTGTAGTGTTCATTTGAGGCTTTGAAAGTGAAATTCAGCTTTTTACTTCTTCTATGCATTTACTTTTGCTTTTTGAGAGAAGCAAAATTGAATTAAAAAGCCCTTTTGACGAAGAAGGCTGGTTGAAATTTAAATTTACCTTTTAACCGTTGTACATTAGTCACATTTTTTTTTAAAATTATTTTTGAAATAAAAGCAAAGTTGGGCTGCTGAAACCTGAAATTGGTACCTAGAGAAAGAGTTATAGTTTCCTAGATATTGAAGAACAAACATCAAAAACTGAAACTTGTCCTTAAAGGGTGTCTTCTTTTGGAGTAAAAGCTGTAGTTTTGAGCCTTCGAGTCAGTTACTGTTTCTTGCCTATTTCCATCTTTTCCCTTCATTCAGCATGCCTTTATCTTTTTATTTAAATTATAAAAATCCTTTTGCCATGCAAAGCTACACATTGACACTGGACAATTTTAATTTATTATTTTTTCATTCATAAATAATTGGACCTACTTATAATAGGAACCCGTTGCAAGATTCACTCACCGTTGTCGAGTGTGATGCATATGAATGACAAATCTCGGTCCGACAGGCTTAATATACTGAAAAAGCTACACTTAGTTCCAGGTTACTTTCTACTTCATAAATGGTCAAAATTGTAACGTCCATGAATTATAATTTAAAAACATAAAGATGTTATTATATTTAAAATGGTGATTTTTACACCTAATTCAAACCAAAATTACAGAAACTAAGTAAAGTGGTTAGAAATAGTTGTAGTAAACAGTAATTCATTCATAGTAGGCTTTTGAAAATAAATGATTCAGGTGGGGTTTTAACTTAATTAAAGTGAAGTGGGTTCTGATAAAAGTGTAATCAAAGAATTGTATGTATTACAAAAAAGAAAAAAAACAGAAATTGCAGAACCAACTGGTTTTGCAACTTACCTTGTTTTTCTACAAGTGTAAATAACTACAAACGACCTTTGTTCTTCAACCAAAATCACTGCAAAAGTTGGGAAAAAAATAATTTAAGATGCCTAATCTACTTTGATTATTGAATGCTTTGGCCAAAAAGAAAATAATAATAATTGAATGCTCTGTTTTCACTACTACTATTAATGGAAACTTTCAGAATCGGGATAATGAATCATCAACAGTTTATAATTCTTTTATACTATGTAATAAAAGAGGAAAAAACTAAGTTCCTTATTGGAAATTAAAAAACAAAAATTAAGGTATACAAGAAAGAAGTAATTAATTAAATTACTAACTAGCATTATTTATTTTCAGTCAAATCGAACCAGATTTGCTTGAAAACCTTAATGATAAGATCATGATACTCGTCGGAATTTAAAGAAAGATAGCAAGCTAGAAGCTCTTCTAAATCTTTAGAAGCTCTGATATTATTTTCAACTATCATCTCCACCATTGATTCTCTAAAATCTCTTTGTGGATCAAATGAAGATTTCACCACTGCTAGACTATCTGAAAGGCTTCTTCTTGACGACGCCGACGACGATATGCTTTTCCGATGAGCCTGCTGAATTCTCTTGTTAGCAATTCTTGGGGAATTAACACGAAGCTTTAAACCGGGAGAATTCAATGAATGTCGTTTAATTGAAGAAGAAGATGTCGTTTTATGTTGTTCTCGAACGACCTTTACTGATAAAGAAGAACCATTTGAATCATTTGTTTCTTGAATTTTGGCTGAGCTTTTTCTGTACTTTTTTGTTGTCTCGTTTTTTCTGATTTCTTCAACTCGCTCGTCGAATTTAGCTGTTGGCTTTGTGATAATTGGAGGAAGATCAAGATCAGATAAGTCCAGAAGATTATTATTTTTTTTTTTACTGTCGAAATTCTTAGAAAGAGATTTTTTATCCACATCAATAATAATATCATTACAGCTGGACCAAGAAGCCACCAATTTATCAAACGATGACTCGGTTGCAAGAGTCTGGTCGAACCTGAATTCCGGTGGAAATGAGTCATCTGAATCCGGTGAGCTGTTAGAACTAGAAGCAGAGTAATCCGGAGGAGAATCCGATGATTTGGTCCAAATGGTGGCGCGGCAGCTACAACCAGCAGAGACAGAAGAAGTGACAACCTTCTTAGGAGAAGATTTTCTTCGAAGCAATCTTTGTTTAGATGATTTTCTTGGTGGGTCAATGCAACGGGTATGAGTGTCCGAATCAGGAAGAACAACTTCTCGGGTGAAGTAATAAGACTTTCTAGGATAAGAAGAAGAAGAGTGGTTTGGTTTGGTTGGTTGAGAAGTAGCAGAAGAAGAAGAAGGAGAAGAAAGAGAAACCAAATGTTTCTTCTTTAAAGAATTGGATTTAGTCGGGTTTCTGGATTTACCCATATCTCTAAGCTTGTAAAACCAAGCATTGGGCATCATATCAGATAATCTAAACCTGTAATTACCCATCTTTCTCCTTTTCTTTTCTTTTTCTTTCTTTCTGTTTTATGAGTGTCTGTGTAATGAAACAAAAATGAAAAAGAAAAGAGAGAGAGAGAGTTTAGTGTTGGTGTTTGGTTGGAGAGTGGTAGAAGATAAATAGGAATTGTTTGGAGGTGAAGGGGGTGGGACCTACAAAAGAAGGAAAAAATGAAACGTATTGGGGCCCATGGGGTAAATTGGGTTTAACACAGGATTCTGTGTTCCTGACGCTTAAAATCACCTAACCAAACAGAAACTTGTTCGCATATTATGATTGTATTTTGTATATTAGTTAACAAGAACAGATTCTTCAATTAATATTTCAGTTTGGGGATGGCCTCTTTTTTCATCTGTGATCGCTTTACGTACTACGGCTAATCAGTTTTTTCTTTTACAATTTGCTAAGTGGCATCCATGCATGTTTAATTACATGATCAATACTTCACCCTGATGTAATTAATTCTCTGTCCCGTACCAAATTTCCATCTTTGCTATTATATTTTATTATCAACTATTTGGCTTTGATGCCCAATTCCACCCAATTTTACATGTTATTAACTACCATATCACTTCCCTACATTCATTGCCAATCAAACGAATTGCAGCCACTTTGTGATTTAGTTGGTATTTTCGCTTGTCTTTCGTGCAACAAAAATGTATCTTGTTTGTTTTTGTGCAAAGAAAAATGGATGTTTTCTCTTAATTTTTTCAAATAATATTCCGTCATTAATTTGGTATAGAAAAATTAATCTATTTGATTAGTTGACTCTAAAGCCCACTCAAATATCTAATTTCTTTTATTTTTTTTTTCATTTTCACAAATTTTTTCAGAAAAACATCCGGGATGCATAGAAAATTATAGAGAAATATTACATTGAATCTATTTATTTAACTTGATGGTATGTTTTACAAAAGAAAATCCATTCAAGTTTATTTTGAATATTCATGTTAATGATGGGTGTCGAATCCACCAAAAATAAAAACATGCTCTCCTATAAAATAAAACTTGTAAATAGAGTGAGAAGGGTCGAACCCTAGAGACTAGCTTGCCGCAAATAACCAGAATTGAAAATAAAAACAAATAAAGTAAAAGGGAATTAAAAATAAAAAGGAAATTAATCAATTGAAAAATTAAAATAAGCGATAGAAATTAATAATAAATTAAAACGATAGGAAACGAATTCAGTTAAGGCATACCTCGACGCGAAGTTCGATTCGATTGATCATTGATTTAAAAATAGTTTCTTAACTTATATTACAGATAAGTTATAGTCAGGAAGAACGTTGACCCAACCAATTCTACCGTAATAATAGGTTGCTAAGATACGATCTAATAATAACCCCTAATTAACTAGTAACCCAAACTACGACGAAAGATTTAACCGTTAATTGCATTAAAAACTAGTAGAACTCTATCCAGATTAACAGAAACTACAAGCATCCATTTAAAACTGATTATATTCTTGCTTAACATAACCCAAAAGGTTCTATCCAATCAGATTATATTAATTACTACTCTATCGATCTAACCAAACAATTACGGATTTGATTCAATCGAATAGCTAAGGAAATTGCTATCAAACAAATAACGGGCCCTGTTAATTCATTCAATAAAATTTCGCTAAGGGATATATTTTCCCAATAAATCACAGAAAGAATATAAATGCAACAAAAATTAAGAAATTCAATTAAGTTCAACAATCTCACAATCGAAATCAAACTTCGGTTTAAGCCTTAACTGAACAAAAGGAATTAGCCACGCATGGCTATGACAGAAAACATGATGAAAAAGAAGAAAAGATTGCGAAAATCAGCTCCCACAATGTAAATCACGTCACTCTGTTTGTGATGGCAAAAAGTGTCCACACTTAAATACCTCTCAAAAGGTAGGGTCAACTAATATAATAATAGGACCCACTAAAATAAATAATAAATTGGCTGTTCCGGCTTTAAAACGCGCATAATTAATTCTTGAGATGTTTTGGACTTTTAAAACAAATTGCGTCTCCCGTTTTTCGCTTAGTCTCGCCCATTGCATTCCGAAAATACTTCAATTTTGCTCCTTTTCGCTCCATTCACGCCAAATTCAACTTTTCTTAGCACAAAAACAATAAATCAAATAAAACTATAATTTTAAGCACAAATAACCTAAAATCAACATAAATATAGCAATAAAAATGAGTTGAATTTGCATGTTATCAGTTAATTAAGTTAAAAGAAAGTAATTAAACAAATATGTCCGATAAAGTGAGAAGAAGTAGGAGGCTTAGATTGTGGTTTGCACACATAATGTGTTAGTAGGAATAGATGGTGTTGGTGTTTGAAGGTGCTAGAAAAGCACAGGTGGTTTTAGGCATTGGAGCCTGAGCCTGCCCAGCTAGCCCATACTGATACGCATTGTTTGTAGTGTTGTGGAGGAACTAGATATAAGTTTGTTTCCATCTGAAGCTATAGTTATTGCCAATTATTTGGAGGTCTGTGCTCTTTTAAGCCTTTTTTTTTTTTTTATTTGCATAAGCAGTGTTGCAATTTGCCGCAAACCGTTGGCCCATCCATTTAATTTTACGACTGCAAGCCTTTGAAAATATGAAACTGCATTTGGATGCTATATAATTTCTTGGATTCCAATTTATTTATGTCATCAGTAATTAATTATTTTACCCCCATCAAAGAATCTTATTTTTATTTACCTGTCAGAATTTTCCATTAGCTAATCGAATCAATAATTTTAATCCTTTTTTAACTGAAGTTTTTATTGAATCATTAATGATTTTGTTGACATTATCCATTTAATGCAAATAAACTTGTGGACTTTATTTTATTGTATACCTGCGGCCATTGAAGTTTCTTTAACCTCAGAAAGTAGAAAGTAAAAGTCATGGTCCTTCAGGAGAGTGTAGGACACAACTAAATTAAACCCAAACTTGCTTGTTTATATTTTAAACGTTTTCATAATGTGTACATGAATGATTTGGAAAAACCTTTTTTCATTTATAACTTCAATATATTTTCCAATAAAACTATTCATCTCGAAACTCATTACAAATAATCTAACAAGTGATTAAAAAAATAAATTAAAAAATTAGAAGTCGAGAATTTTTTGAATCGAAATCTTTTTTTTTTAAACAATATTTTCTAGCCTCTATCTATATCTCATAATTCTAAGAAAGTACTGCCCATATCATGCAATCTACAATTTATACCATACTATTAGTTTACTCTATTCAATTTTCAATTAATCTAAAAAAATAAATAAATTTATATAGAATGTACAAAATATTAAGAAGTGTAGAATATTTAAAACTGAATGCACATTGGACATACCATTATTGAAAACTGAATAGTATCATCAATCATTTTTTTGTGCATAAAGACATACATATACGAACATGCGGCCAATGAAAGCAAAATCTAGTATTGCGATTGGAACAACAAATTTAACATGTCAACCTTAACTTTTCAAAAACCAAAGGTCCCTACACATATTCTAAGCTTCAGTATTGTCTCTGCGAAAATCTTTCGGGCAACATAACAGGATTCTCTTTTTAAATTTCAGGGGTTTTGCATAGAAATATTGCAGACATAGATCCGGGAATCAAACCTATATTTGTTTTCAAAATTGTGAAAAGATAGGAACCGAGTTCTGTTTATGTTAATTTACTGAATATGGTATACAGGTTGATGAACAACAGTACTAGAAAGACTTGAGAATTAAATAAATGACAAGATAGATGATAAAATTGAAAATGAGTTATTATTTTTGAGGTTGTATAGATTATGAAATATTAATATATGGACAACTATATTTATAAAATTTATTATCATGTAGCTGACGCTGCGTTGATGAAGGTAATATGAGCATTAGATGATGCATACTCACAAATTGTACTGGAAAAAAAAAAAAACACCATGAAAGACTACTTCCTAGAGCTTTAAAATCAAATTTGTCATTTTTCTACCAAAATTACCTGTATAAGATAGAAGATGCTTGTCCTTTCTTTTTCTATTTCTATTGAAACATTGGTCAGTTTCTGAACAGATGGGCTCACAAACCCATTGCTATGGAATTTAAAACATGGAGATATTTGTCAGGACACGACCTGAAGTGTAACACTTCACACTCGAATTGCACATTTCAGTCAGCTGAAGTATAAGACTCATTTTCTTCATTGTTGCATCTACTTGTATAATTGTATTTAATAGGTTAATGTTAAATATTGTATAATTATAACATTATAAATTATATTATTGATAGATATATGTATTTTAAGTCCCGAAAACATAAAACATAATTATGAAATTGAAGAATTAAGCATTTTAAAACGACAAATAGAAGAAAAGACGTTACAAAAAATTGTCAAATAATAATTAATTAAAAGTGTAATATTTTCCCAATTTGCTATCATGAAAATGTGGCATTGTTGTTACTTGTTATGGTCCCTGCCGTCTGTATTTGGTCTTTTGCTGGGAGTGGACAAACATAAGAAAATAGAGTCGATCTGTTGAATTCTAGTGAAACTTTTAATTGGGGACCGAATTAATTTTCTAAAACATGTTTTTCCTCAATATATACTGTCACACACAGCTCCTTTTGTGTTTGTATTTCATATTTGTTTGGCAAATGATCATATTTTATTCATATTATGTTTATAAAACAGTTCAAAAAATAAATTTTTATGATATGTTCATAGTATGTTTATATTCTAATTATAAAATTTTTATAAATTAATTATATTTTGTTTATAATTTTTTTTAAAAAAATTATTATTTAGAAAAAAAACGTTGGAAGAAAATTATGTGTACAAATTATTAAAAATGGGTTATATATGAATTTTTCCAATTTTTTTATTTGAAACAAACACTTGTATGTATATCTGGACTCTTCATTCTTCCCAATAAAACTTCTAAAGTATTTCATGGCATGGCTATTTCTTGGGGTTTTACTTTTATGACCAAAAAATTTATTTATTTTGATTTGTGTAGATGAATTTTGCTATAATTTAAATGCAATATTAAATCAATTGTCCCTTGAACTTGAATTTATAGCTGGGGTAGTAGTCAATTACTAATTTTTTTTCTTATTTTATAATTTAATTCAATTCCAAGTGATACAATTGAAAGACGTTTAGCAGAAGAAGAAATATAATTGTACGGTGCATTTTGAATGAGTTGCATCCCGATGAACATGGAGGTGGTTGCTAGATTTTTAGCCGGAAAATGGATTGGACGCCGAAAACTAATCATAAATCAATTGGACGCCCATAGTACGCTTGTAGCAAACAAGTAATTGATTATTTTCAATTCTCTGGCCTTAAAAGTTCTAAGTGATCTTTTTTTATTATTTTGTTAAATCTGATTTTTTTTTACTTATTATTTTAATCTGCGTAGCTGAATCTATATATATCCTGTTAGGAATAAGTTGTCTAATTATGTTGTGGTGGATAAGTTTGCTGGGTTATATTCTCAGCTAATTGGGCCAAAGCTCAATTCCCTGGCCCCAAGCTCTTAAAGTTAAAGATAGCATGTAGGGTTTCTAACTCCTACAATTTCTCTTAAAGATATTACACAATTTGGTTTACAATAAGATTGATAATAGTATGGTGTATAACAGATATGATTGTTTTACAGTTCATTTATAAGTGCACTGGAGTTGGCTCAAGCTCAACCTTCAATTACTTCCAAGTTCCAACAGGGGTGATAGTCTTATAAATAGTTACCTCCACCAATCCATACTATCAAAATCAATATTGAAATCACAGAGGACAAAGTGTTTGTGACTAACTGGGTGGAGACTTAATTAAACTGCCCTAAACCCTTGGTTCTACAAACTATGGCAGCTAGGCAAGCAGTAATCCTTGCAAAACATAACAATTGACGGGATTAGAGGTGGTCATGGAAGGTTCGGTTTGAAAAAATGGCGGTTTATTATGACACTTTGCAATTATCTGAAAATAAACAAGTAAATATTTTTAATCTTGTCAATGAAATTATGTAAACAATTAATGAATTATTTTTTGAATATTCAAATAATAATGCTTCTGGTATTAGTACTGACCTTGGATGCATTTCTGCTCCTGTCCGACCGAGTCGGACATCGGTTTAAAATAAAATATCACTTATTTATTCCCAATGTCAAAAGATGTCAAGGGGGACCGGTGCAAGTTACTATCCAGAATATGACAAATAAGTGTAGGTGAGTCAACCAACGCGATCAACTTCGACATTTTGGAATGATAGAGCCTACACTAGGATACATTACAAAAGAAGTTTTGGCGGCGCCAATCTCAATAGTTAGTGCCGGTAGTGTTCTCCTTTCAGAAAAAAAAAAAAAAAAAACTTAATAAGAGCGGAGAACCTTGAAGCACAAGTTTGTGTTAGCAATTAGGCTTTAGCCGATTCATAAAAACAAGACGTTTAGACTTTTCTTCTGACGAGAGTCCGGAAATTACCGAGAACTTCTCCGCTGCCGATAATTGAGGTAAAACAATAAATTGTGATTCCAAAATTTCAATTAAGATAAGAGAATTACATGAGCTTTATTCTTCTTTATCATAAAGAAGATACGTAAGCAAAATAAATTGTTAAAAATAAAAATTTTATTTGCAAGCCTACTTTTTTTCTTTTATTTTTTTACTTTGCGTAATAATTTTAAGGGGTAATTACTATTGGGTCCCTGAGATTTGACCTAATAGACTCGTAGGTTCCTCTATTTCTAAAATTGTATCAAATAGTCCCTAACTTTTGGAAATTGTACTCTGAGGTCCTTTGACCGTTAGTCAACGGTTAAAGTCAACGTTTTTTTTTTCAAAATGACAAATCTACCCTTCAGACTATTTGAATCGAACCATGATTTATTTGAATCGAACCATTTTAATTATTAAATCAAACCTGCGGGGCCCACTTACTATAAATATGAAAAATGACAACGTTAAGGCTCGAATCAACAACCTTCAACAAGGTTATATGCATGTTAACCAACTGCACCAAACACTTTTGTGATGTGATAAAATTTTATTGTGTAAAGCACAACCATTCACCTTCTATGACTATAGCAATTATCTATTCTTTCAATTAAGATTTTATTAAATAATTACATATTTATTTTTTTATCATCCTAGACAAGTCTGAAGGTCAGAAGAAAAAGTTTAATTTTTCCGGAAAATTTAAAAAGAGTTCACAAAAAATTGAGTGTTTATTTGGAGAAATTAAAAAAAATTAGAAAACTCATATTTTTTATTTGCAGAAATTAACAAATATTAGAAAACTCATATTTCTAATTTAAGAAAATGAAATATTTATTGGAGAAAAAAATCGTTGACTTTTTCCGTTGATTAACGCCGTTTTTGGACGGAAAGACCTGAGAGTCTATTATTCCAAACGTTAG
>CANUEY010256072.1:0-12197 GCA_948099555.1 Croton setiger
GGGGGATATTGTGTGATACAGTATTTAGCTCCTTAATATATGGCAAAGAATAAGATTATTCTTTTTAGGAAAGGATCTTCTCTTGTTAGGAAAGGAATTCAATATATATATACAGAATTGTATATGTTATTACATACAGACAAATAGAAACGGGCTTCCACATTCAAATTTAATTGTTTTGTTTTTCACTTATTATTATTGAAAATTGCATATTGTTAGTGTAATAGGAGGAATTAATTTGGTTCAAATGTATTTTTTGTCCAGATTCAGAAAATAAATGAATTTTTGTTATAGATATTTATTTTTAAGATTCCAAAACTGAATGAATTTGTATGGTATCTTATTAGATATGGGTTTTTCTTATTAGATCTATGCTTGTTGCCATGACTGAGATTTATTTATTTATTTTGTTAACTTGGACCATTTCTTTGAAATCCATCTTTGTTCTTTCTTCTGTATTTTTTTTTTCAATTTTATTGAGATTGAAACTCTTAATGCGTTTGTTTTCTTCGTTCATGGTGTAGGCAGAAATATGAGAGGAAGTTGAGAAGAAACAATATATAATAGGATTTGTTAGCTATTTTTATTTCATATTTCTATAAATATTTGTGAGCTTTATGCATTTTAATTTAATATTATATAGATGACATATTTTTCCTTTTAAATATTATAATGAATGAATTTTATTTGAAATTTAAAACTATAATTTTGAGTTCAAGTTTATTTGTGAGCTCAAACTCGAGATTGAGTAGAAACAAACCAATCAAGCCGAGCTCATAAATATTGTTTCGAGCTTCTAAAATTCTACACGAGCCGAGCTCAAGCTTTCATTTAGAACTAGCATACGAGCTTGACCTTTTGAAAAAATTTTACGAGCCGAATCCGAGTAGGACAATACTCGGCTCGGCTCATTTGCAGCCCTACCGGCACAGCATTTGATCAGATGCAGAGGGGATAGCTAAAGTTACTTAGGTTCCTCCCAATAATTAATTTCTACTGTAGTTACTTCATGTGCACTAAGGACTTGACCAGCAAAGAGCTTATTATTTCGTGCCTTCCATATTTGCCACATCAAATGCATAACCAAAGCAAAAATGTCCTTGTCCGCATTTATTTGCCTTAAAACACCAATAAGAGAATCCCAGAGTTGGATAGGGGAAGATCCAGTAATAGCATCCGCCCTTAGACCCAATGGAGAAGCAAGCCAAACTGTTCTAGCAAAGGGGAATTGGAAAAATAAATGTGCTTCATCTTCCTCTTCATAACAGAAACACATTGAAAAGAAGCATTTGGGATTCTCCTAGATAAAATTTTCTCCACTGCTTATCCCCATCGCAAAAATCTCCAAATGAACATTTGTAACTTTCAAGTTGTGTTCAATTTCCAAATATTAGACCAACAGAAGGAATTACCTGAATTGAAAGTGGAGGATGCCCCATCATCACTATAAACAAGTTTCAGAGCTTCCCTGTACCCCAACCTGACAGAGTAGTTCGCATCTTTGCTATAGCGTCAGATTAACCTCTCTGGTCTCGCAATATTAGCTATCGGAATGCTCATAATTGCAGCAACATCTCTATCTGAGAAATCACTCCTCAGCGTATCTAGCTTCCAACACTTATTATCTCAATCAATGAGTTGATACCCAGTACCAATTAATATCCTGAGCTATACAAACATCAGCAACAAACAGGGGATTTTTTGGTATCTCTGACTTCCTTTTAAGCACCTCTCTTCCTTTTAATGGATAACACAATTGAAAAGCAAAAGAAAGAACAAAATGTAGGACGTTATAATGTAATCCACGTCAAACACCTGTATAAATGGGTCCATCTATCAGTCCGTACATTTTAAGCAATTGAAATGACCCTCAACTCCAAATGTACAGAGTACAGACCCTTGTTGCACTCTCCACCTCCCCTTCAATAGGGTAGTTGACCGTTAAATTTGCTAACTCAGACAGACAGGTAGACCCCACGCTTAGCTACCTGCCCTCCAATTTTCAATGGCCCACTAAAACCCATCATTATCTACTTAAATCAATCGATTAGTACTAAAATATTAGTATTAATTTATTAGTTGACACTGCTAAACCCTCTATTTGCCTTGAAACATTGGAAACTCCACCCTCATTGTTCAACAGATCCAACGGAGTTTCCTATCAAACACAACCAAAATATCTCGATAATCCCAATTTCACAATTTCCTCAATACCCATTTCCTAGTTATCAACAAAACTGAATCTTTATTCCTAATATCAAAACCCTGTTCAGTAATGGCTCTTTCTACTGATTCAATCCAGAATATTTTTACTAAACGCTCTGTTCTTGGTTTAAAGAACAGATTTGTTGCAAAATCTGCTGGTACTTGCTGGGTTTTTTGCAATGCAAGCAAACAGAGGAGCAAGGGTAGGATTACTGGAGTGAGAGCAGTAGCAGAAGCAGGTGTCAAGGGGTTGGAGGGCTTTGAAAAATTGGACTTGGGTCTGGATTCTGTGACTGAGAATGAATTAAGAGAAAATGGGTTTATGGGGATGAGAAAGACGAAGCTGGTGTGTACTATAGGGCCTGCTTGTTGCTCGTTGGAGGTATTGGAGAGATTGGCCAAAGGAGGGATGAATGTGGCTAGGCTTAATATGTGCCATAATACAAAAGAGTGGCACAGAGATGTCATCAGAAAAATTAAGAGGTTAAATGAAGAGAAAGGGTTTGGTGTTTCAGTTATGATTGATACTGAAGGAAGTCAGATTCATGTTGTTGATCATGGAGCTCCTTCCTCTGTTAAAGCAGAGGTATATATAAATTTAACCCACTTCTTACTTATTTCCTGGCTAGTGAACTTTGTAGTTTAATTAAAATACTTTAATTGGGATAAACTTAGAAGCTGTCAATTGGAGAACAATAAGTTGAGCAGTTGAAATCAATACTTGTTTTGCTTTTATTAGGAATATAAATATAGGAGTTGTGATGTTCTTTTAGGTTCTGAAATTGGAAGCATAATTTAAGATATAAAAGTTAGCAATTGCAATGTGGGGCTCTCTTCCCTTTTGGAGTATTAGCTAATTGAATGGAACTCAGTATTTGTGTTTCTTTCAATCGAGGAATATAACCTGACAATGAGCTATTTGCCTATTTCTTGTGTTGGCTTCTCTTGACTGTGAATTTTGTTATTTCTCCATTTTTTCCCCTTTATGCATCAGGAAGGTTCAGTTTGGGTATTTACGGCTCAAAAATTTGAGGGTTCACGCCCATTCACTGTTCGAGCAAACTATGAAGGGTTCTCTGAAGGTAGTGGATTTGTTGCTCAGTTAATGATCTTTTATTTGATATGTTCAATTACAATTAAATTACTGTATAATTCATCACCTTAACAAAATTTAAATTATTTTCAGGCATTATGGTGGGGGATGAGCTGATTATTGATGGAGGAATGGCAAGTTTTCAAGTCATTGAAAGGATGGGGAATGATTTGCGTTGTAAGTGCACAGATCCTGGTCTACTCTTGCCTCGAGCCAAATTGAGCTTTTGGAGGAATGGGAAGCTTTCCTACCAAGGTCTTCCTACTATATCAGAAAAGGTTGAGTATTGCTTATTCTATTCTGGCAATAACTTGCATGTACTTTCACATGTTTAATCCATGAGAATTTCAAGTACAGAAACCATTGGTCTTGAAGTCACTTGCTCAGCTTCTACTTTTACAAGAATTTTATGGCTGACCTCAAAATCTAATACAGAAAAATGGAAGTTTTCACATTTGGTTGTTATAATCAGAATTGGAAGCCTAGTGGCACTCCTTATTAATGAATGGGAGAAAAAGATGAGAACCTCTTATTCTAATGAATTTGATTTAATGAAAAATGGGTATCTATTTTCTTCATATATTGATTTTTGGTAGGAAGTTAAACAATTACTAGGTTTCAATGATTATATGCCTGATAAAGAGTTAAAAAGCAACTGTTTCCCAAAGCAGCTCACACTAAGGCAGTTTGACCATTTGCTGCTGGGCTAAATAGAGTCTCAAATAGATTAGAAGGTTATCATTTGTAGAAACTTTGAAGTATTTAGCCAATTCCTTCCCCTTCTTATGACTCACATTTTCACTCTACAGGACTGGGAAGACATAGCTTTTGGAATTTCTGAAGGTGTTGATTTTATTGCTGTATCATTTGTAAATGATGCCAACTCAGTCAAGGATCTAAAGAACTATCTCTTGACCAAAAGATCAGAGTAAGAAAGTTCACATTGACTCGTAGCTCACAAGCTTACTTGTATTACATGTGATAAGAGCGTAACTTTATTTCTTTCTCACTAAAAGCACGTAATTTTTCAAAACCTTTTCCTTTATGCTACGTTTGATGGATCCTATGTTGTAAAGTTACTTGTCTAAGCCATGACATATGCTCTGTGGCGTGATTTGATCAAATCTTATTAGTGAATACCGTGATTAATCATTTATCAGATACAACTTGTTATTTTTAACTTCTGATAGCATGTTTGGATTTTTTTTTTAATCATTAACTGCGGTTATATACAGCATGCCATTATTTTTTGCTTCACAACTCACATTTTGGTTGTTATAGCATGGGATCGACTAGTAAAAGCATAGTCTTATTTATGTAATGGTTTGACCTTTCTTATTGTTTGGCACAGACTTGTTTATGATCTCTGGAATTTAAAGGAAAATACAGTAGCTACATATTTGCATTCTTCTGCTAGAGATTTTTTCTTTTATTTTTTACATGGTTTGCGCAACATACATAGCTAAAGTATCAATGCTGCAAAAATGTGTTACAAAGAACCAACTGATTATTTACTTTTCCTAGTTCTATCCAACCCTAATGCATTCAGACAATATAAAAAGATCTTGTTGAGTCTGGTTTCACTACAGTCCTCTCTTGTTCTTTTGTAATTCTTTTCTTTATGATTTATCTCCCTTGACTAATTAAAATACCATTAGCTTTATCGTAATAACACCAATTAGCTATGCACCGAGGTGGAAGTTTTTCCTTAATATTTTACTTTTCATCATGATTTTCTGAAGCAAAGACAACAGTTGTGAAATTCTTTTAAGTTCTACGACAGCTGAAAGTTGTATCTGGTATTCAATCAGTTTGTTTTTTGGCTTTGACAGATCAATAAAAGTATTAGCCAAGATTGAGAGCTTGGAGTCTCTTCAGAAATTGGAAGAAATTGTGGAGGCTTCTGATGGAATCATGGTAGCTCGGGGTGATCTAGGAGTAGAGATTCCACTTGAACAGATTCCAGCAGTCCAGGAAGATATAACCCGCATTTGCAGGAAGCTGAACAAGCCTGTCATTATAGCTTCTCAACTTCTTGAATCAATGGTTGAATATCCAACCCCAACACGTGCTGAGGTACTACAACAGACTGACTATATGAAAATATGTAACTTTTCCCATTCTCCTTTTTATAATGAAATCTTCTTTGATGCAATAAGGTTGCAGATGTATCTGAAGTAGTTCGGCAACATGCTGATGCGATGATGTTATCTGGTGAGTCAGCTATTGGACAATATGGAGAGAAAGCTCTGTCTGTCTTACGGATGGTCAGCAATCGGATGGAACTACAGAGTCGAGAGGAAAACCAACCGAGCGCATTCCATCAACATTATCTTGGAGTTTCATTACCCGATCGTATATCTGAAGAGATTTGCAATTCTGCTGTTCAAATGGGTAATTTGTCTTTCCTTTTCTGAAAGCAGTTAGTTGCTTTGGTATCATAATCAAATAATTTCTGGTAGTAACTGCATATTTGTCTTGCCCTAATTCATAGCCAAACAAACATGTGCATTGATTTCTCTCTGGCATCCTACTAAGTTTGTATAATGATGTTATATATATGCAGCTAATAACCTTGGCATTGATGCCATATTTGTCTACACAAAGCATGGAGAGATGGCATCGATGCTTTCTCGTAACCGTCCAAACCCTCCAATATTTGCATTTACGGATGACACAAATGCTAGAATGGCATTGACTTTGCAATGGGGAATTATTCCTGTCCTTGTTGATTTATCAGATGACATGGAAATGAACATATCAAAAACTATAGATCTAATCAAAACAAGAGGGATGATGAAAGGCGGAGATTCAGTTTTGATAGTCTCAGATCTTCCTCCATCAGCAAACCGAGCTGCCTTCCAATCGATCCAAGTGAAGACAATTCAGTAGAGAAATGTGATTCTTGTGTCTGGAAATTGTCAAAAACATCTGGGTTGTGCTGAAATTAGTTTTTTAGAGTCTTTGATTTGCTTGCTTTTGTTAATTTAGATGAATGCTTTTAAAAATTAATTTTTTTTTTCGTTGGCCTGTTTAGTTCACCTGTAAAATGCTTGTCATGCTACTGTTCAGATTCAAAGGAAAAATGCATTTTGATTTGATAATTAGCTGTTTGGATCACATCACCACTGTCATCTAAAACGAGGAACGATTTTTTTTTTTATAAAAAAAAAAAAAAGCTTATGGTGCATTATATTCTCTTTACTAGGAATAAATAAATAAAATAGCAATCAAGAGGGAAAAATTTTTTCTAAGACATTTGTGTAAAAATTATTCGATTAGGCAGACAAAAAGTTCAAAAATATGAAAATGTTAGTTTACCGTTAAAAATAGGGCAGTCCAACTCCATTATGTACTTCAGTGTTTGAAGTTCAAAATAATCAAATATGATTTACCTATCCAACAACTTAACACTCATCATTACTGATTATTGCTGGTTTAATATGTTTATAAATTTCCTTTCCCCCCTCGTAAACTTCACCCACATTCTTCCTCAAATTCAGAAAAATCCAACATCAAATCCATCGATAACTTCAATGTTTCTGTAGCTAATTCTTGATCTTCTGTTGTCAAAAAAACTAAATTTCACCAACCACTACCCATTTCACCTGAGACCCCCCATCCATGGCAATAGCAAGCAATTCAAGCTCTAGACTTACATTTCACAATTCAATCCCTTTAAGGAACAAGAACTGTAATTTAAGGAAATGGGTTTTCAGTCTTCCAATTGTTTCTCATGGGGTTTCTCGGAATTCAAGGCATATGAAGTCTAATTCTTTTAGGAGTGGGTTTGTGCGCGCAATAGTAGAAGTAAGTACTGATAAAGAATATAAAAGTTCAGGTTTTTTAGGATTTGATGTGGTTGCGGAGGGAGAATTGAGAGAAAGAGGGTTTTTGGGAATGAGGAAAACGAAGCTGGTTTGTACAATTGGGCCGGAATGTTGTTCATTGGAGGAATTGGAGAGATTGGCAATTGGAGGGATGAATGTGGCTAGGCTTAACATGTGTCATGGCACAAGAGAGTGGCATCTTAATGTGATTAGAAGGATAAAGAAATTGAATGTGGAAAGGGGTTTTTGTGTTTCAGTGATGATTGATACAGAAGGGAGTCAGATTCATGTTGTGGATCATGGTGCTCCTTCCTCTCTTAAAGTAGAGGTATTTGTTTACTTTGAATAGATTCATAACTAATTGTTAATTATGAGAAAATGAAGTTCCTGAAAAAGGAAATTTGGGTATTTGTTGTTTTATGATTAATAATGATAATTGTTTTTGTTAGCAATGGGGTGAAATTGCATTTTTTATTGGCTTTTATTCTCTTTCAAACAACTGAGCTAACCAAAATCCAGTATTAGTTTTGACTACTAAGAGAAAAATACCATGCGCCCGAGCCGATTTAGATAATATAAGTTTTTCACAAGGGAAAATTGCAGTTACTATTCTCACATTCCAATAGTAAATATTCTTTCTTTGTTTAATGGATTTTCATCTTCTCATTGGTAATCAGGAAGGTTCAGTTTGGCTATTTACAGCAGAAAAGTTTGAGAGTTCTGTTCCATTCACAGTTCAAGCAAACTATGCAGGGGTTTCTGAAGGTAACTTGGAACATTATAGTTCAGGGATTCATTTTCTCTTTAAATGTAGATAGAAAGCTTGAACATGTTTAAAAATTGGCAGATATTGTAGTTGGTGATAAGCTAGTCATTGATGGTGGAATGGCAAGCTTTGAAGTAACTGAGAAGATTGGGAATGATTTGCACTGTAAATGCATAGATCCTGGTCTCTTCCTGCCTCGAGCTAAATTAAGCTTTTGGAGAGAGGGGAAGCTTTTGGAGAGGAATTATGAATTTCCAACTCTATCTTCAAAGGTTGATCAATATGCTTCTCATTTAATGTTTGTTTGCTGGTCTTTTTAAACTTGTTTTTACTTTAAGTTAATCTTTGTTTATACATTGATAATTTTTTTATTATATTTATCTTTTAGGAAATACTTGCAGAATATTAGACTCATAATATTCCCATTTCCTTTCCTGTAGGATTGGGATGATATCAATTTCGGAATTTCTGAAGGTATCAATTTGATAGCTATGTCATTTGTCAATGATGCTGTTTCTGTCAGGGATCTGAAGGAGTACCTCTCATCTAATTCGGCCAAGTAAGTGGGATTCAATGAGAAGGAATTTTGGCTTTTATTGAAGGAATTCATAGTGAATGAACCATAAGATTTATATTTTGATTTACAGATCAATAAGAGTATTGGCAAAGGTTGAGAGTTTGGATTCTCTTCAGAAATTGAAAGAAATTGTAGAGGTATCAGATGGAATCATGGTCGCTCGTGGCGATCTTGGAGTAGAAATCCCTCTTGAACAGATTCCGATCATTCAACATGAAATAACTCATATTTGCAGGCAATTAAACAAGCCTGTGATTGTAGCTTCTCAACTTCTTCAGTCAATGATTGAATATCCAACTCCAACCCGAGCTGAGGTATTGTAATACAATGTTGCTTATAATAGCAAATTGGTATTTTGGACACAGGGCACTATTTAGAGAAAGGAAGAGGAAAATCCAATGGAAAATGAAAACGTTTTGTTTTTCTACATTTACATGTGCCTAAATGTTTGACATTTTTTTGAATCTAAAAGGCAAAGGAAGCAGAACACAGTTAGACCAGTATCAATAGCACTTATTTATGGTACAGAATCTACCAAATCGATTTCGAGATTGAGAAAAGCAATACTTTTTGTTTACATTGTTTGGAATTAAATGGCTCCCCATCACATTCTGGCATCAGAGTTCTCAGATTTTCACTAGAGACGTTTGAATTAAGAGATTCTGGAATTTCTGTAGGATTAACTGATTGCTTTGTTGTTGTAATGTCTTTTCTAGGTCTTTGGCTTTTCTTTTATTTGTCAGCTCGTGTTGTTTGTTATCTAAGGATAATGATATTGAAAGTGACTTTCTTTGGTGTTGATAGGTTGCAGATGTTTCTGAAGCAGTCCGGCAGTATGCCGATGCACTGATGTTATCTGGAGAGTCAGCTATTGGATCACATGGGCAGAAGGCTCTTTCTGTCTTGCAGATGGTCAGCAGTCGAATGGAACTATGGAGTCATCATGAAAACCGACAAAGTAATCTTCACAAATCTCAATGTGGGGAGTCACTTCACGACCGCATTGCAGAAGAAATATGCAATTCTGCTGTTCAAATTGGTAAGTTAAATGAATCCCTTCATCGTTTTAAATACTAAGATGAGAAAGCAAGAAGGTTGCTTGATTGCATAATCATATATGGAGAGCCCTTTGCTCAAGTATCTTCTTGAAGTCTAGAGCAACAAAATTTTCATGTTCAATTGAATGTTAATACTGTCATTTCTTCTGACCCACAATAAATTTCTTCTCTGCTGAAAAGTTTTGTTCTTTACCACGTAATACACAACCAATTTGGTTTACTTTCTGAATATACAATGTTGTTCCTATTCTGCAGCTAACCGCCTTGGAGTTGATGCAATCTTTGTTTATACAAAGCATGAACATATGGCATCACTTCTGTCCTGCAATCGCCCCTACCCACCGATATTTGCATTCACCGGAGATAGTAGTGCTCGTATGGCTTTGAATTTAAAATGGGGAGTTACCCCTATACTCGTCAATCTATCTGATGACATGGAAGACAATATCTCGAAAACTATAAAGGTTATGAGAATGAAAGAATTGGTGAAAGAAGGAGATACTATTTTAGTGGTCTCAGATATAATTCCAACACAAGCACCAACATTCCAATCAATCCAGGTAAAGACCATAGTTTAGCACAAGTTTCTTCAGAAAGCAAAACAAATAGAAACTTGGAAAAGTACTTATGTACTGTAAATAGGAACATGTAAAGTCTTAATATGTGATATGAATAGATGTTTCATTTTAATGAAATTTTCAAGAATTCTAAATACATGGTTTTGTCTTAAATAACATAAAGAAAACTTGCAGTGAAATGAAATGTCGCATATTGATATCAGGAGAAAGGGGAAAAGAAAGATGCACTTGTTCTTCTTTCCATATTTGATTGTTTAGCTATGTACAGTTTTCAGCTCAAGTAACTATTCTTATCATGTATAAAAAAGACTCCAAGTATTATATCACCATCATGTGCATCCAACTAAAATTTGAAAATTTTATTTTGAAAAAACCAAAAAGGAAAATAATTTGTTATGTTATTATCATTTATAAAGTGAAATTATTTTCTTATCAGTGGTGTTGTTTTTATCGATTTTATTTTAGTAGCATGATGCGATCAATTTTCCGTGCACTTACTACTAAATTATGCTGCTTTAATATGCGATTTCAGTAAATTTTTAATTTAGATTCATTTTAGTAATTTATTTTTTAAAAAATGTTTACTTGTTAATTAAGTTAGATGTTAATACACAAATCTAATTAATGGTCAATTTGTTTCACTAAATTGAATAAGGAATCAAATCAATTCAATAAGTAAAATTGGACACGACACAAGAATCTTAATTGAATGGAGTCTAAGAAGTAGATAAACAGCACTTGTAGTATTAGGTGGCCCGTTTTTACTAATTTGTGGAGAAAGGGAAGGGGATAGGACAACCATTTTTGACATTAAATGAAGTTTAAGCATCTTTATGCCATGTGCAGCTACCAAAACAAGAACCCTAACTAGTAACTATAGTGGTAGTAGTGCCTACTTTCTCTAAGAAAATCTAAATAAATGCTTCTAAAATCTATGTATGTCCATAGACTGATCCTCATGAATTGCCCTAATAGATTAGATTTTTAGAGAAGTAAATTTTGTAGCAGACTCTGTGGCTAAAGGAGTAAGTGTCGGTGGTCATTGTTGCTAGTTGACTGTACTGGTAATTGTTGTGATGTATTGCATTGCCTTCACCAGTTAAGCTACAGGTTTTGGAAGTATGTTTATTTCATTCTTGCAAGTCTGAATAATTATATAGTGAATGGCCCACTTTTGATTCAAACCATTTTTATTTCTCTTCTCATGCTAATAATTATTTCCATTTTCTTGTCTTTTTCTGCTTTTTATATAATTATAATATTTATTTAACAAACTTATCCGTTTTCTTCTTTCATTATTATTTTAATTAATCATATTTGCCAACTAGATGCAGTCCAGTTGTTTCTCTCACTTGTCTTTGTTAGGATTATATAATAAATTGTTTTATTTTTATTTAAGGGGTAATTACTATTGCGTCCCTGAGGTTTGGCCTAATAGACTCGTAGGTCCCTCTATTTCTAAAATTGTATCAAATAGTCCCTAATTTTTGGAAATTGTACTCTGAGGTTCTTTGACCGTTAGTCAACGGTTAAAGTAAACTTTTTTTTTTCAAAATGACAAATCTACCCTTCAGACTATTTGAATCGACCATGCTTTATTTGAATCGAACTATTCTAATTATTAAATCAAACTTGTGGGGCCCACTTACTATAAATATGAAAAAATGACAACATTGAGACTCGAACCAGCAACCTTTCAAAAAGATTACATATATGTTAACTAACTGCACCAAACACTTTTATTGTATTAGTGTGATGTGATAAAATTTTATTGTGTAAAGCACAACCATTTACCTTTTATGACTATAACAATTATCTATTCTTTCAATTAAGATTTTATTAAATAATTACATATTTATTTTTTTATCATTCTAGACAAGTCTGAAGGTTATAAGAAAAGTTTAACTTTTGAAAATTGTATCATCGGGTTCCTAACGTTTTTGGAAATTGTATCATTGGGTCCCTAACGTTTTTGGAAATTGTATCATCGGGTCCCTAACGTTTGGAATAATAGACTCTCAGGCCTTTCCGTCCAAAAACGGCGTTAATCAACGGAAAAAGTCAACGATTTTTTTCTCCAATAAATATTT
>CANUEY010256088.1:0-15099 GCA_948099555.1 Croton setiger
AAGAATTTTTGAAATTGAAAGCATTAAAAATATTTTGAAATAGAGGAGGGAGGAGCTGCTTCGGAATTCTGGAGATCTCTTTGAGCTTGGAGCATTAATCATCATCGGTACTTTTTGGGGCAAAAATTAAGCGTCAACAGGAAGATTTTCATATCATATACATCTATCCTTCTATTACAATTTCTTCCTTTTATTACAATTTCTACATGTCATGTTAATGCAAGAAGCATATTTTGAAATATCTAAAAAAAAAAACCAATAACATTAAAAAAAAGTAACACTTGAAATTTTCATATCTGTTTGATGCATATCTCTTTCATTTGTTTGTAGCGCACATTCTTATTTGTTCAATTAGTGACCTCCTGAATATATAAAAAAAAAAAACACAATATTAAACACATTTTTGCTTATGTGACAATTTTTTTATTAATGTTTAATGTTTATTAATTTTTATTAAAGCAATTGTGTCGTAATAGTAAATATTATTATGAATTTATATTTTATTATGAGAAGGGTAATATAACATCATATTTTTTTTAAACATTTACAAAATATATGTGAGAAAATATAAAATTTTATTTGTATAATTCGCGCATTGCGCTTAGACACGACTAGTTAACAAAGTATTAATTAATACGTTATCATTATTATTTTATTATAATCTAAATCATAATAGATAAATAAATAAATAATATAATTAAATAGTATTTGCATATCCGAATGGCATTGTTAAAGGAAAAATGAGATGCTTGGATTGTGTTAAAGTTGTAGTTGACACCATACTATATGTTTTTTTTTTTTTTTTTCTCCAAATATCAGATGGACATGAAATGAACAAATAAAGGGAAGGATGTACGATAAAGCTGGTTGCAAAGACTCCTTTGAGGTAAGAAGATTGATATTTATTTGCAATGAAATACTATTTTGATCTGATGTAAAAGAAAAATTTCATAATGAGGATAATAAAAAAGAATCTGATTTGTAAGGTGAAAAATTAATAAATTTATACTAAACAATTGGAATAATATGTTGTGCATCCTTAGATTACATTTAATTAGTCTTAAATTCTAAAATTTGTATAATTTATAATTTAATTTTAAAATATGTTAATACTTTTAAAATTTAAAATTGAAAAGATGCAAGTTTTATTTCAAGTACATCAAAGACTGGGAAACAATATCAGATATTCATAAACATCCTTGCATATTCTGGTATCAAAAAATGCATTAGCGGATGCCATGGCAAAGAATGCTTTTTATGAAGCATGATTGTGCTATGATCAGCAACCTTGATGTAGCATGCTCGTGCTATCAGATTTGTTTTGTTTAGCTGCACAAGCACGTAGTTTCATTGTGCTTCAGAAAGTTCATTTATACAGACTGAATTTTCTAAAAATAAAATGAAAAACAGTACCTAAGCTGTCTTCAAATTCTTTTGAGCACTATCCAAGTTTCTTGAGGACCCAGAAGCGATAGAAGCTGATATCTCATAAAAAAACAAAATTAAAATTTTCCCATGGCATGAAAAGCCCAATCCAACTCCACATTCACCTTTCTCACACAACTAAAAGTAAAAAAATTTCTGCTTATGATCAGTTGTATGCAGACAACTCGAGAGCAATCCAAGAGAGATTGAAGCTGAACATATTAAAACATAAATTTTGAAGCAGTTGATTTAATAGAATGAACAGTGGAACCAATACCTGACAGCAGGCTCTACAAAGCAAAATAGGTGTACAAGCTAGAACACAAGAAAACATTGCATTGTAGTTATACTACCCAAAAATTATTTGAATTGACAACTTCCCAACAGCACCAATGATTGATGAAATTAATTAATCAATCAATAAACAAAATACTTATGAACAAATCGACATTTTAAATTCTAACTGTCATTGATGAGAAAGAAAAATTCATCATCATAATTAGAACCCATTACCAAATTTTAGCTAATCAATCAATAAACGTCAGATTTATGAAGAAATCAACATTTTTAATTCTAAATGTGATTGATGAGAATAAAAAGAATGAAAAAAAATCGTCTACCATATATAATAAATTAATAATAATTAGAACCCTTACCAAATAATTTAAGAAGATGGTGTGTAAATCTCCTACCGTAGCATGCACAGCCGGAAAGGATAAAGTTTTTTTACTCTGAAAGAGCACTTCTAAATGTTATAAGGACCAAAAGGGCCCTCCTTTTCTCAAACATTCACTTTCTCTTCCCATTCCCCTCACCATCTAATCTAAAATTTCAAAATAAAAAATAGAAAACTGCAGATCATGAAGATGAATGTGCATAGGATAACCAGACTTCGATGTCATAAAATGAACGGAACTCGCCGTCACACAAAGCAGCACCTCGACACATGAGGAAGCTATGGTGACCAGTAAACGGACCAGATGAGAGTGCTGTAAACGGACCAGATGAGAGTGCTACCAGCGTTGGTCATAACAGAAGGGCGAATGATTTAGAAGCCACCGAAGAAGAAAGCTTCGCCGCTGTCTGGTGAACCACTTAGCCCCTCTACTGTCCAATCGCACCAGCCACCGATATTCACTCCGCTTGAATATAGTTCTTCTGTTGCTTTTCGATTTCCGATCAAACATAAATATACATATTGTTTGATTTTGTTGAATCTGTTTTTGTTATGTTTTGATTTTGATGAATTTGTTTTTGTTTGTTTTGATTTTGATGAATTTGTTTTTGTTTTGAATTTAGTTTTGATTTTGTAGATAAACGTATACAAAGAGAGTTTTGATTTCCGTTTTGCATTTGCTTTCAGTCAATGGTGATCGGAGGGAGGTAGTGGTCTAGAGTTAGTCGAAGGTGGCAAAAATGGCAATATGAGGTGGTAATGGCAAAGGAGGCGACACAAGTTTTGAACAGTTTATGCATAGTTTACGGTCAAGTCTGAACAAATTATGAACAATTTATAAATAATTTGTGTATGTAACATTTTATAAATAAATTATGAACAATTTTAAAAAATTTTATGAACAAATTATAAACATTTTATGTGTATTATGTTAATAGTTTATAAATAGTTTTGTAAAAAATATTATTTTGGAAACTTTTTCTTATAAAAAATAGTCTTTTTAATCCCAATTTATTAAAAAAAGTCTTTTACTCCCAATTTATTAAAAAAGGATTCTTTTAATCGTTTAAAAGATGAAGGAAACCCTTTTTACAAGAAGAAAAATATAGTTTTATGTTTATTTTTGAATTAATGCTTTATGTCCTATGAACAATTAAACAGCAATTTTCAGGAATTTGAGCCCTTGATACAGAAGCCTGATTCATTGTTTATTTCTATTAGAATCGTTGGAACTATGGTTGAAGTGGAAATCACAAGCTGAATTTTGGACAAAACTTATCTATTTATGGTTTAATTTTAATTATATTAGAAAATAGAAAATTTTTATTTACAATGAATCCATTCTAAGTGTGAAGTGAATGTTTATAGTAATTCTTAGAGCAGTTCTTCAAAAACCAACGTACGATTTATATATTTTATTTTACGCTCTTCTATTAGAGATCATCATAGATTATAAAAAAAAAAAAAAAAAATTGTATTTTAATAGGTTACCTTTGCACAAGCTAAATGTGGACCTCCAACTTTTTGTTGCAGAAGCAGATGTGTAAAGCTTGCAACGAATGAAGTCCCATCAGATTTGTTAGATTTATTCGCCTCATGAAGCAATAGAATTTAGACAAAAACATCAGATTGTACAACAGTATCTTTGCATTCACATCTTTAGGGGTATGTACTTTCTGAGCACAAGGACAGGTATATCATGAACTTCCAAGTCTACAGCCAACGAATGGTCAACCACGCTATTTACAGCACTATTTCTAGGGGAGCGAGAATAAATTGCAAAATAGGATGAAAACATTGTGAAAAGGATTATGGCCGGTGATGCAAGAAAATCCATATGCAAAATTCTTCCCATCATTGAATATTTCAGCTCATTATGAGAATATGGAATATCAAACGCTAAGAAAGACCAAAGGATATACAACAAACCAATAGCAAAGGAAGTGGGCGTAATTTGGATAATAGAAAATTCTTCCAATCATTGAATAGTTCTGTCTGTCTTGATTACTACAGAAACAAACAGACGAAACTAAGGTCTGAAGCATACCAAGGAATTGTGGGCAGCCTTAACTAAGGACAAACAAAAGGAAGTGAAGTAGGAGTGGGAAAATATTGTCAGCATAGTTTATCGGAGCCATAAGAGATATGCGAAAAAGATACCTAAACACAATGGCTTTGGTGCAATGGTACGGTAAGCGGGACCTATTCATCACAAATGGCATGTAATCCAGAGTGGGAAGAAATAAAGGAGAAACTAAAATCGTCACAAAAAGCACCAGATAGACCAGACTTGACTTCTAGAGTATTCCGGCCAAATTGCAAGATTTAAAGGATCAGCTGTACAAGAAAAAGATTTTTGGAAAGGTAGTAGCTCACGTGCACATTATGGAATTCCAAAAGAGAGGATTGCCACATGCTCATAGGGGTAGGTGTGTTTGCGTGTTCCTTCCCGAAAGTAGAGGCTCTGTTTGCCCCAATTCCTAACTTAAACAGGAGGGCAACTTTTTGGGTTGCCAAGGCTTTAACTATCCTAGCTTCCATTTTGACTTTCATTTGAGCATTGATCTTATTAGCTTGTTCTCTCAAAAGGGCTCTGATATCATCTAAGGAGGCCATTGGAGAGGGTGTAGGACTTGTTGGTGGAGATTCTGGAGTAGGTGAGGGCATTTGGAAGGTAAGTACTTATATGGATAAAGGGAAATGATTAAGTGTCTGAGTAAGGTATGGCGTAAGGTATGGTATAGGATAGACTCTTAGTCTAACTAAGGCATTATCAATTCCATTTATTCCCTCTTCCTTCTTTTCTCCTCTTTTTTTTTTTTGTTCTCTCTCTTTTTTTTCTCCCCCTTTTAGGTGGTATGAATGCATGAATGCACAAATCACCATGCCATAATTTATTTTAATGTCCTGAGATGATGCAATATTCCAGGATACCCTAAGGGGAAGGTTCTAATTTGAATGAGAAAACTAAGTGGCTAATAGGGACCCTCGTGCACCTAGAGAAAGGATATACCTCGCCATATGTGAAATAAGGAGTTCCGCGTGGTTCCAGTAGTACGACTTACTCTTGGGCCACCTCCAAAAGGATTAGAAGTAGTTTGCGGTATCAAGGTGGGACACTTTCGTTGTCCGTGGACATCATCAAGGAGACGTGCCCATCAAGCGCTACTTGTTATCCTGACTCAGAAGTTTGAACAGAGAGAGAAGAAATTCATTTAAAATTCAATTTTTATGCTAAAAAATTCAATCGTGCACAACAAATGCAAATGCAATTTTTATTTTATTTTCAATCCAAATCTCTTCGTGCTTCCTTAAGGAAAGGGCACTTGTCTTCCGAAGTATTAATATCCTGCAAAACAAGTTACTAAAGAAAAAGGGTACCCTGTAGGGTGTTTCAGTCAAATGAATGCAATGGTAGCCCCCACTTAACTTTGTAAGTTAAGTCCCCAACAAAGTCGTCATATTGTGAACAATTACCGAGTCCATTCAAGCCCACAGGCCCGCCTGCGAAGGACGGGTTGGGCGGGGATGTTCACTCGGGAACATGTGTGTCTAGAGTCGCCACTTAATTTATTTTTTATAAAGGAAAAATTAAGAAAGAACTCCTAGTGACTCTGCTTTAATGATTAACCTATTTTTAGGTTAATCGACCCAATGAATGAAAGACACTAGTCTACGAACCCGAGGAGGATTCGGAGGCTATGTCATGCAACATTCGACTAACCCAATTCTTTATGTATGTGATGCAGGATGTAAACAAGGAGTTTAGAAGAGTGGTGGACCTGCTATTCGGGGTTAAATCCTAAATATGCCTACATACTTTTGTTTGTATGAGAGATCAATGTCAATATAGTTCAATACAGCCTATTTAAAGGCACGGTGAAGGGGAAATGCATGCCATGAGTGTGTGAGTGAATGTCAAAAGGATTGACAGGACTTGGGCCAAAAATTTAGTTTAGGCATTTGGATGTCAAAAATGCGGTTTAGGGACCAAAAAGTGTGATTTTACGGCGTCGGGTCCGAAAAGGTGGTTTAGGGACCAAAATTGTGATTTTACAGTGTCGGAGCCGCAAAGGTGGTCCATATACCAAAATTGTGATTTTATGGCACTATGGCCAAAAGTTGGTTTAGGGACCAAAAATTGTGATTTTACGGCGTCTGTGGCGAAAAGGTTGATTTGTTAGGCTTTTGGACCAAAAAGTGTGATTTAGCGTGGCGCTGCAGCCAAAAGTTTGATTTATTAGGCCTTGGGGTCAAAAAGAGTGATTTTGGGTGGCACTGCAGCCAAAATTGTGATTTATCAGGCCTTGAGGTCAAAAAGGGTGATTTTGGAGTGGCATTGTGGCAAAAAATGTGATTTATTAGTCCTTGGGGCAAAAAAAAAAGAGTGATTTGGGGTGGCGCTGCGGCCAAAAAATTGATTTATTAGGCATTGGGGCAAAAAAAAAAAAGTGATTTGGGATGACGCTGCGGCTAAAAAGTTTGATTTATTAGGCATTGGGGCCAAAAAATGTGTGAATATGTCATGCAAGATGTCATGTATGCATGATTTGAGAAGGAGGAGAAGAGAAGAAGGATATTAGTTGACGTCCATTCGTAGCTGATGTCGATCCGAGCGACGACTTTTCCGATTTTAAATTAAAATCGAAAACTTTAATTTTTTTTTATTTTTGGAAAACAGGTGATAAAACAATTTTGGTTATTTGCCGAACTGGTCAGTCTTAAAAATAGAGTCGCCACCCGTCGGGAAACCGGTTTTGAAAACCAAATTAATTTATAAAAAGTTTAATTGACTCCGTTTTTTTAGAATAAAGCACTGGTTTGAACCAAGAGACTGGGTAAGATGGTTGGGTACGTTAGCCGAAATTACATATCGACTAACGCCCGGTTTTAGAAACCAGTCTCGCTAATGAAAATCGATTTTCAAATTTAAGTCAAGTCGGTTATTATTTTTTTTGAAAAACAATAAGCGATGTTCCTAAACGGTGAGATTTAATGTTCGGTTCAATCACATCGAGAAATCAATTAAAATTTGCGGAAAAATAAAGTTGCAGAAAAATAAAAATCTAAGTAAACTAATTACATCATTTCCCTATTAATTACAATCTACCCAAAATTAATTCCAAATTAAACCCAAACCCAAAAATTACATAGATAAAATATAAACTTGAAAATTACAAAAATAGTCCTAAAAAATATAATAAATTGCAATAAGGTCCAAAATAAAATAAATCAACCATTCAAACCAATTATTATACCAAACTATCTCAACAAAACATATAGACATGCAAAATATCACCAAAAGGGTAAAAAAAAGTAAAATTACGGATTAGCCCCCAAATTTTGGAATTTTATCAAAAAGCCCCTCCCATAAACAATCATCATTCATGCCTTTCATCCAAAAGCAACCTTCCAAACAGGTCTATCATTCAATTTCCAGCACAGAAAACATTATAACATATCAGAATTTCAATTTGGAATTCAAATAAAAAAAGAGATGACTAAACTGCCCTTTATGCCAATTCACATTCCCAAAACTGCCCATAAGCATGATTCATCTTTCTACATTATTCATTTCAGCACATAAATCAACATGTCATCCATTTTCATATAAACCACAGCAAAGCCTAACATTCAAATCTGCAGCATGAAATGGGACTCTGGTCCTTTATATGAGGGACAAAATAAGAGGTTATGATCATGAACAGCAACATTCCTCTTGTCAATGACAACTACTCAACAAGATATGAGCAAATTAAGTCAGAACACAATGCAATTATTTCACATTTAGCTTTTATTTCCCATTTCTTTTATGGAACCAATCCTACTAAACAGCATGTTCAAGATGATTTCAGATTCATTCCAATGATTTCAGCAAATATATGTCAAACAAGCAGCATATCCAAAAATAGTGATAGATGAAATGAGGACCGATTATGAGATGCAATACAGAATCCCTCATATTTGCAGAAAACAAGAACAATAATAAACTCCCCTAGATCTGAAATGGAATGCTTTCTTGATAGATCTAAATGAGATGCAACATATCTGGACTAATATTGTTTACCACAATTTGATGTTCTTGCTTATCTTAGACCTACCTGTTCTGTACACAACAAATTCTCCTAGAAAACCCAACAAAAGCAGAAAACATATAATCATGGCAATTGCTAACAGAATCATGAATATAGATCAGAATTTTTGCACTATCAGAATTAATTTTCTTATCCTGTATGACTAATCATTAGCACTTTAATCAAATGAAACTAACATCTTTACCTAAACAAAACAGAACAGACAAGAAGACTAAAAGATCATGTAACTTTTCTCAACAAGAATCATCCTTAATATTCTGACTCAGCAAAATTAAAAAAATAATTAGCTCAGCAAATTAAACCAACATAACTAGGTTTAACAAAATAAACATAGAAACAAACGAGGAAGGAATCTATCTTGAAATGAGAAACAAACATAGATTCAAATTTCTATAAACAGAATATAATCCAGCTGCCTAATTTAAACAATCTAACAATTCCAGATATAATATTAACATAGAAGAAGCAATCCAGAGCAACCAGTCTGATTTTGATCAATATATACAACATTGAAGATCGAGAACAGACTATAATGATAAAAAGAAATCAACTAGAAACAGTAGAAGTTAATCAGAAACTTACTAAAACAGCAATACTGAATGCAGTATTCCATTAGAAATAAAAGAAATCAAGATTCATTTAGTCAGGCTCCCATGTAATTCCATTCATTTTGAATTTAAGAATAATAAACAGAAAAGATATGAGTTAGGGGTACCTCAGATCAAAGCCAAACAACTTTTTTACAAAATCCAGAATCCAATTTACAGCTTCAACGTCAGCTCCAAAGAAGTGATTACAGAAAGTTCAAAATTCAAAACCCTTTGATTCTTAACTTCAAATTAATTTTGAATTAAGAATCAAAGTAATGCTTACAGAATGAGAATCAATTTAAATCGAAAAAGGAAAGTTCTAACTTGGGATTTCCAGCAAATTCCTCTCGAAATTCCTGGACTTCCTCTGTTCAGAAAACGAAAATGGCCCCCCCTCAATCCTCGACTGCGTCTGCGTCTTATAGCAATCTCTGCTAACGGCCTCTCACTCCCTATTCGTCCAGCTGTCTCCCTCTGGATTGTTCCGTACGAATCCTTTCCAGACGCTTCCTCCCACTCCACTTTCTTTCTGTTTTTGCTAACAATCTGTTACAATCGAATTTCTAGAATTGGTTCCTCTAAATTCTGTCACTCACTCATTCTCTCTCACATTCACTTTTCCACTCAAATTTCGTTCTTCTTCCTCATTTTCCATTGCAATTTTGCCATCAATTGGCTCCTGCAATTTTCGAATTTGATTTCTCCTTTCTAGTTTATCTTCTGTCTGAGCCCTAATCCCAATTCAATTTCGACCCCCATTTTCTCCTCTTTCAATTTCAATTTCTCTTTTTCTGTTCCAATTAAGCCCAAACCTAATTTCTAAACCGAACCCAATCCTGAATCAAACCTATTCTGATTTGGTTTATCTCATTTTCTTTTCCGTTTTCACCCTTTCATTTCTCATAATTCCGCTTTTGACTCAGGAACTTTCTCCCTCAATTCAATTGCACCCCTTCTTGTTTTCAATCCGCCCATTAACTTTCTTTTTTCTTTCAATTTCATCCTTTCCTTCTATTTTCTTCAAATTCTACCTATCTTATTTATTTTTTATTTTTCTTTAAAAACACTAGAATTAAAAACTCTTTCACACACTACTCTCAAACCACATTTTTTTATTTTAAAATTGACACTTAAAGCAAAACAAAATTAAAATTAAAATTAAAAATCTATTGAAAATAGAAATTAAATTAAAATTAGAATTTCTTTTCTTTCTTTTTCTTTTTCTTTAAAATCAAAAATTAAAAACAAAAAGACTCAAATATATATATATTTTGAAGAAAAGGGAATTTTTGGAATTGAATTAAAATCATTAAAAACCACTTGAGGAAGGGAACAAAAACTAGAATTTTCTGAGAATTGAACGGTCGTGAGCTGTTTTCGGAACTCTGGGGATTTCATTGAGCTGTTGGCATATATATCATCATTGTTACTTTTTGGGACAAAAATTAGGCGTCAATAGTAGCTTTAGCTTGATTTGGACTTTTTATCAAGTGTTTATTATGAATGAATGCACAGAAACACAGCAATGCAATGCAGAAAACAGTAAAGAATTGCCTGGTAATAAGGAATCGCCAAGAGCAAAAAGGAAGAAGAGAGCGACTGTTAACACAATTCAAATTGTGCAGAAAAAGGTGTTGGTAAGGGGTATTTATATGGCAAAATTTGGTCATCAGTTGACCTAGGGCAGCCCGAAGCTCCCTGGAGGGCGGCCAGAGGCGTCTTTCCAAGGTGGCCAGGGTGCCCTACTGTTGCTTTTTTAGGTTTTTTTTTTCGTTCTGAACTCTTTTCGGGACGTTTCGAGACTCCGATGACTTTTCCGAGGCCATTTTCGTGATCCTCATATTATTCCAGACGTTTCTAGTACCATGAAGACATACTTTCGGTGTAATTTGCTGGCGATGTCCAGTCTGAGTCGACTGTTTACAGTTTGAAAAATTCGATTTTTCGGGCCTCAAAGTTTGAGTATTCACACCCCTTTACATCAAGACACAGCCCAAACTCTGATGAGATACATCACTGTAAACCATAAAACCACCCGTACCTGAAGGAATAGTCAACACTGGCGCTGTGGTTTCCTTCAGATTGTCAAAACTCCGTTGACAGACTTTAAACCAAACAAAAGGAACATCTTTTCTCAACAACTTGGTCAAAGGCGCAGCAATCATGGAGAATCCCTCGATAAAGTGGTGATAGTAACCGACCATACCAAGGAAACTCCTAATATTAGTGACACTCCGGGGTTGTTGCCAGTTCATAACTGCTTCTACTTTCCTGGAATCCACTTCTATACCGTTGGCTGATATAACTTGGCCCAAAAACATAGCATGGTCCAGCCAAAATTCAAACATATTGAATTTGGCATACAGTTGCTTTTCCTACAGAATCTGTAAAATAGTCCTTAGACGCCCCTCGTGCTCCAGTGGACTCTTAGAGTAAATCACTATGTCATCAATGAACACGATAACAAACTTATCAAGAAAAGGTTGGAATACCTTGTTCATTAATTCCATAAATACAGTTGGATCATTTGTCAATCCGAATGACATTACTAAGAATTCATAATGGTCATATCAAGTCCGGAAAGTAGTCTTCGGAATGTCATCGATGACAATCTTCAGCTGGTGATATCCAGATCTCAAATCAACATTGGAGAAAACTTTGGCTCCCTACAGTTGATCAAATAAGTCATCCACTCTAGGCAATGGATACTTATTCTTAACAGTTACTTGATTAAGTTGGCGATAGTCGATACAAAACCTCATAGTGCCATTTTTATTTTAACAAACAGCACCGGTGCACCCTAAGGGGATACACTGGGTCTAATGAAACCCTTATCAAGTAACTCCTACAGCTGTTTCTTTAACTCTTGTAATTATAGTGGTGCCATTCTGTAAGGAGGAACATATATCAGTATCGTACCTGGAAGCAACTTAATAAAAAGCTCGATCTCTCTGTCTAGTGGCACACCTGGCAATTCATCCAGAAAGACATCTGGAAATTCCCTGACAACTGGGATGTCCTCAACCTCACTATTCACTTCTCGTGTGTCGAAGACGTGTGTCAAGTAAGCCTCACAACCTCTCTAAATCAGATTAAAAGATGTCATAGCTGAAATCAAACAACTCAGTACCACTTGTCTTTCACCGCAGAAAACAACCTTTAACTGGCTTGGCGGCTCAAAAATAACCTCTTTAGCAAAACAGTCTACCTTTGCACGATGCCCAGCTAACCAATCCATACCCAAAATAATATCAAAATCATGGAAAGGTAAGAGAATCAAATCTTCCAATAACACCCGTCCCTCAATAACATTCCGACAATATGGATACAATTGACTCACTCTCATAACCTCCCCTAAATGTGTATGTACAGAAAGGTTATATTCTAACAATTTATGCTCTCTATGTGTTTGGGATGTCAAATGTGATGAAATAAATGAATGTGAGGACCTAGGGTCTATAAGTGCAAAAGCATAAGTTTTAAAATCATTAAAGGAGACTTCACCAGCAATCACTTCCGGAGTAGCCAACGCCTCATCTCTGGTCAAAGCATACACTCAGGATTGAATAGGAGCCTGTGGAATATCATGCTGTATGTTGGCTCTACCGATGCCACCTCTAACCTGGGTGGAATGACCCCTGCCTCTGCCTCGACCTTTGCCATACTCAGACCCGGCCCCACTAGCACGGGTGTTCTGCACCGAAGCCTCAGATGGTGGTTGTCCCAGCTCTCTCCTCTTAGGATAATTATTAACGAAATTTCATTGCTCACTAAACATGTAGCATGCACCAGTATACCGCCGGCATTCACCCCAATGGGGTTTCCCACAAAAAGTACATAATAGCCTTGACTGTATCTGGCTTTAGCCTCTACCCAAACCACTCCAACTTTATAGATTTCCAACTTTGTATTTCACAAAAACTTCATTCACAACTTTATAGATTTCCGACTTTATAGATTTCCAACTTTATATTTCACAAAAACTTCATTCACAACTTTATAGATTTCTGAATTTGTTACGATTTTGGGTCGGTCTAGGGTGTTGGATATAAAATTGAGGAATTAAAATACAATAAAAGATAAATGTCTTTCAATTCTTGTTTTTGAACTTCCATATAATAAACTATTTATAGATACAAGATGACTTTTGGGAATAAACACAACTCTTAGGAATAAACACAACCCTTAGTGACACAACTTTTAGTAAATAGACACAACTCTTAGTAAATAGACACAACCTTTAGTGAATAGACACAACTCTTAGTAAATAGACAGAACCTTTAGTGAATAGACATGTACTTTTGGAAAACCACATAACCAAATACATTAATAAGTTTAATATTTCAACACTTCTTCTTAAATTTATAATTTTGTAACACCGAGAACCAACCGCAATCTACTAAAATCTTCGAATTTCAGAGCTTTTGTGAAAATATCAGCAATTTGATCTTTTGATGACACATGCTTGAGTTGAACTTCTTTATTACTGAAAAATTCTCGAATAAAATGATACTTTGTGTCGATATGCTTGCTTCTCTCATGAAAGATTGGATTCTTTGCCAATGTAATTGCTGATTTGTTGTTAACATATATTTCAGTAGCTTTCTCTTGAACAAATTTCAGACTTTTCAACAATCTCTCTAACCAAATAGCATGACATACACAAAATGTTGCTGCAACATACTCAGCTTCACATGAAGATAATGTGACAATTGCTTGTTTTTTTGAACTCCAAGCAAAAACAGCACTTCCTATAAAGAAAACAAAACCTGTTGTGCTTTTTCGATCATCAATATCTCTTCCCCAATCACTATCACTGAGTCCATACAATCTGGTACTGGTTTGGGAAGAATAGAACAAACCATAAGAAACAGTACCTTTGATATATCGAAGTAATCTCTTTGCAGCATTCATATGAGTCAAAGTTGGAGTCTCCATGTGACGACTAACAAGTAAAACACCATACAAAATATCTGGTCTTGTACATGTTAGAAAACGTAACCTTTCAACCAATCTTCTAAACATAGTTTGATCCACTTTATCTTCATTGTTATGCTTCGAAAGTTTGATCCACATTCCACAGGAATAGAGACTGCATTACATTTGTCCATTTTAAACTCCTTCAGTATAGCTTCTGCATATGATTTTTTAGAAAGAAATATACCTTCTTCACATTGGTGTACTTCACTTCCTAAATAGTATGACATCAGCCCCAAATCAGACATCTCAAAATTCTTTGCCATCAACTTCTTGAACTCTTCAATCATTTGTTCATCCACTCCTGTAAATATTAAATCATCAACATATAAGCACACAAACATCATTTTCCCACTTGTGCTCTCCTTTACATACAAAGCATGCTCATAAGGACATCTTGTGAAGCCATTTTTCTGAAAATACTCATCAATACAAGAGTACCATGCCCTAGAAGCTTGTTTGAGGCCATACAATGCTTTCTTTAATTTTAACACTTTGTCTTCTTGACCTTTGACAGTGTAGCCCAAGGGTTGATTCACATAAACCTCTTCTTCAAGAGTTCCATTCAAGAAAGTTGATTTCACGTCCATCTGGTGAATTTTCCATCCTTGTTGTGCCGCTAAGGAGATAATTAGACGGATCATTTCTATACGAGCCACTGGTGCAAACACTTCTTTAAAATCAATTCCAGCCGTTTAATACCCTTTTGCAACAAGGCGAGCTTTGTACTTTTCCACATCTCCTTTAGAATTTTTCTTCATTTTGTAAATCCATTTTACACCTACAACTTGCTTTCCCTTGGGAAGTGATGTTAACTCCCAAGTGTTATTTCTTTGGATGACATTTATCTCCTCATCCATTGCAATTCTCCATTTTCTATCTTTTACAACATCTTCAAAATTGAGAGGTTCTGTATCAGAAAATAAACAGAACAATGTAGCATTCTCAACTTCTACAGTTTCTGCATAAATTTCATTCAAACTCTTCATGCGAAGCTGTCTTTCATTTGAGCTTGGTGAAGGCACAACTTCCGCATTTGATTGATCTGGTTGATCTTGTCGGTTTGATTGATATTCTTCTGCAATCATCTCATCTTCAAAGAAAGGAAGAAAATCATAGTTTTCAGTTTCTGAAATATTCCAGTTCCAGCTTCATTCTTTGTCGAATTCAGCATCTCTGCTTATGATAACTCTTCCATTTTGAGGATTATAAAATTTATACCCTTTAGAGTTTTGCGAATAACCAATGAACACCATCTTCTCGCTTTTGTCATCCAACTTCGTTCTTAATTCATCAGCAACATGCACATAACTAAGACAACCAAATATCTTAAGAT
>CANUEY010256210.1:0-16722 GCA_948099555.1 Croton setiger
CTTCAGACTTGTCTAGGATGATAAAAAAAATAAATATGTAATTATTTAATAAAATCTTAATTGAAAGAATAGATAATTGCTATAGTCATAAAAGGTGAATGGTTGTGCTTTACACAATAAAATTTTATCACATCAACTTAAAGCAATAAAGGTGTTTGGTGCAGTTGGTTATCATGCATACTTTCTTATTAAAGGTTGTTGGTTTGAGCCTTGGTGATGTTATTTTTCATATTTATAGTAAGTGGGCCCCACAGGTTTAATTTAATAATTAGAATGGTTCAATTCAAATAAACCAAAGGGTAGATTTGTCATTTTGAAAGAAAAAAACGTTGACTTTGACCGTTGACTAACGGTCAAAGTGGACGGAAGGATCTCAGAGTACAATTTCCAAAAGTTAGGGACTATTTGATACAATTTTAGAAATAGAGGGACTTTCGAGTCTATTAGACCAAACCTCAGGGACCCAATAGTAATTACTCCTTTTATGTATTTCCAGTACTTTTAATGTATTTAGGTAATTTTATGTAATTTCAGAAATTTTATATAATTTCAGAAATTTTCTGAGTGTAAAATTTTTTAATGTATTTTTATCAATTTAATGTATTTGATAGCTTCATGACTAATTTTTATGATTGCACCTGTTTATTGATGGATAAACAAAAATTTCAGTTTATAATACTTATTAGCGCAGTGTACGCCTCTGCTGATCCTATGAACCCGAGAGCCTCAGTGTCGGTCCAACCATCCTCTGGGTTGCTGATCAGTCAGACTGTACACTCCTGGTACCAGGCCAAGTAGCCGCACGATACCAATGCAGCAGCCACGTAGTCTCCGCCCATCACCGTGGCTTGTCGATCCATTTATCACGCAATCGCCGACTGGTGGTACACGCGCCAGTCCTCCGTCGGTCGCCCAATCTGCGTCAGTGAATGGGCCCGTCTGTGGTCATCCGCACTCAACAGCAGAGTGTGTTCGGGTATCTCCTGCCGATACCCGAACTGTCGTGCTGTGCGATTCGGAACATGGAACTCAACCACCTCTATGCAAATGAGCTGCGTAATAGTGGTCCAAATCCCATGTCCCTCCCTGCACTGAGGCGGAAAGGACTGCAGAAATGGATCCGAGTACGGAATCCATACAAACTGTAACACATAAATTTAAACCCTAAACACTAATACAGTAAAATGAAACGTTATGTAAATACAAAAATTAAAAGTCAATCGACATACCTCTGCAGCTGTCATTACAGACAACTGATCCCGATAACCCAATAAGTTATGACCCGCAACGTCCTACATATTATTCCAAATGCGCCATCTGCAAAAAAATAAATAACAAAAATTTAAGTCAAATCGATTAAACCCTAAACCCTTTCATTCAATTAAATGTTGAAACAACATATCTTCGCGCATACGGGCATCTGCCAAACGTCTGAGGCTGACTCTCAGGTAGCGTCGGCCTGAGAGTCGTTATCCTCTCCCAAGCCCAGACCTGTGTAATAATATTACTCAATATTATAAAAGTTCACAACAATTGTAAAGTAAAAAACAAAAAACTTCTATATCTAAAAAACGTACCTGCACAACAAGGAGGCATCCTCCGATATACTCCCACCCCATCGCAGCGTGGCACAAGTTGCGATACAGGAATGCCAATACGGCACTCCACCAACTGTAATCTCGACAGGCTGCGATGTCTTCTAGCAGCTGCGCGAATATCAGCGACGTGCTGCTCTTGGAGGAATCGCAGAACATGCATCCTCCTATAAGCCACAGCATGAAGCAACGAGCACGCTGCTGGTAAACGTGCTCGGGCGCAGCGTGCGGGGCAGGCGTCGTCAACTGCCCGCTGATGCTCCGGAGCATGATCCTGCTCCCTTTCAAATCCGTGTCCACGGAGGCGTAACCGAAGAAATCGGTGAAGTACTGCTGCCACTCGACCGCAGGTCTCTGATATCGGCCGCTGACCGCCCGTCCGTCGGCGGGAAGTCCCAGAATGACTTCCACATCCTGCAGCGTCATGGTCGCCTCCCCGACCGATAGGTGGAACGTATGCGTCTCCGGCCGCCACTGCTCCACCAAAGCTGTGATTAGGGCCCAGTCGTAGTGGATGGACCCTATCCTCCTAACCAGCCAGAATTCGAGCTCGTCCATGTAATGCAATGTGCGGTCATGCTCGACGTCCAGCAGCCGCCAAATCTGGCTGTCCGCTCGTCTGATGCTCAGCGGACTGTCGAACCGATCCTCTCCGCGAAATACGTGGGCCGATCTATGTTCCTGCTGAAGGAATAATAGATCTCCGATGACATGTCCCTGATCGAGTACCCGGTGCTGCTGTGAAAATTCCCCTCGCTCCATCACTGCAACTCGTATGTGTAAATTCGTTTTTAATTTTTTCCTAAATACTTACGGTAATTTATATTTTTATTTAAAAAAAATTAACAACCTACCTAACATGCTTTATCTTTCTGTTTACGATAAAATCTCCCTAAACCCTACATATATAATAAAACCTAATTTGTTCTACCATATATTTTTTTCCTAAACCCTATATTTTTTATGTTTCAACGCTAATATTATAAATAACGAACCCTAAACCCTATATTTTTTCCTATTTATGCATATTATTCATATTAAAAATTAAATGCCAATAATATAAATAACTAAACAATATTATAAAATCCTAAATAACATTTTGTTCTAATTATGCATATTACCAAACAATTAAAATTACATAAAAATACATACCTTAAAATCGCAAAATTCCAAAACGTTAAAGAAACCGCTACTAATCTCAGAGAATTTGATTGTTTGAAGTAGAATTTGAGAAAGTTGTGAATCAAAATGGAGAAGAACTCTGCCAAGTTCTCTGTGTAATGTTCGCATTTGACATATACGAATCTATTCAATTTTTGAATAGGTTCGCATTTGTCAAATGCGGACGTCTTAATCACGCCACGCAGCGGCCTCGGAAAGCCGCACATTTAAACTCACCATTAATAACGTCATTAACACAACGTCTGCTCCCAGTTCGCATTTGTCATACGCGAACTCTCGATTAAAATAATGAAAAAAAATTTGTTCGCATATATTTTACACGAACTAGGGTAAGTCGCATATGCCTTGTATATGATCTCCGTATTCCATGGCCACGTTTAAATTTTTAACACTTTTTTTATAAATAAGCTTGGGAAATTGTATATAATAGTGCACTTTTAGCACTTTCATTTAAACAAATATCACTTTGTTTTTTATAATTAAAAATATAGCATTTTTATGTGATTTGACATGTTTGCTCTTTTTTTTATTACTATTATTTTAAAACAAAAAGAAAATTCAAAAAAAAATTAAAAAATTAAAATTTTAGAATGTTTCAATGTGAAAACAGATGAAGTTTCCTCCATTGTATAGACCATTGTTTCACCTCCATACACAATTGGATTGGGCCAGCTGGAGTAATCAGCCCAAGCAAGTACGATCGGCACCAGATGTTCGGCAAATGGTGGTTGTAATAGTGTTTTTCGCTTGATCTAGTTTTGAGTTTTCTTAAACCCAAAAACTTTAAACTTTCGATTCATAGAGTTTCTAATGATGAATTTTTTATCAGAGGCGACCAGACGAAAGCCCAAACGAAAAAGAACATTTTGGTACCCATTTTGCGACCCATTTTGCGACCATTCTTTGGTTTGAAAAAAAGTCACCTTCTGTCGCCAATCTACTTTCTTTTTTTTTTTTTTCATTTTCCGCTAACATACGATGAAATCATGAGAAAGTAAGGTCACACTTAAAATCTAAGTCGAGAGTTTTTCGATAACATATCATTTGTTAAATTTCATTACCGTTGTAAGTTTCTAATGACCGGTTGCAGCTAATGTTTTTTTAACGAAGAAGATGAAGGTAACATGGCCATTTAGAGTTTCTATTACTTTTTATTAAATTGTATTTACGTTTACTGAATTATATTGAAATTTAATGAATTGTATTGACGTTTATTAAATTGTATGAATTATTGATTTGTACTAATTTATATTCATTCTACTGATTTATAATCATTTGTACTAATTTAGAATTATTTTTATTCATTGTACTGATTTGTACTAATTTTTAATGAAAATTAGCTTCATTAAGAATTAATATCATTGAAAATCAATAAAAATGAGTAATGATTTTTTAGCATGATTCTTCGAATTTTTTATGTATTTATTTGATTATATACTTTTAATTCAATAAGAGTTAATAAAAAATTAGTATCATTGAGAATTAATAAGAATGAATAATAATTTTTTAGCATTTGATTTTTTGAATTTTTATACATTTATTTGATTATATTTTTTAGATTCAATAAGACTCAATCAAAATAATAATAATAAAAAATAACCAGTAATGATTTTTTTTATATGATTCTTTCAATTTTTGTACATTGTTTGATTATATTTTTTAGATTCAATAAAATTCAATAAGAATTAATGAGAATAAGTATCATTAAAAATCAGTATCATTAATAGTGAATAAAAATCAACGTTATTAAAAATTAATAAAAATAAAGTAATAGTTTTTTAATATAATTCTTTCATTATACTTTTTTAAAGAATTAATAATTTTTTTAATATGATTCTTTATTTTTATATATTTTATTAAATTATATTTTTTAGATTCAGTATATTCAAAATCAATGAGAAAGTTTGCAAGTTTAGGGTGTAATAAATAGCAGATTCTTCAATGCAATTACTTATATACATATTTTTAATTTATTTATTAATTTTATGGTTTTTTAAATAAAAAATTTTAAAAAAATTAAAAAAAAATTAAAAAAAAGGAAAAAGTGAACAAACTATTGTAGCACCGTTGTGAACTTCAATCCACCACCACCATCTTATGTGCAATTGATTGGCGATTTTAGCACCACCAACCGACTTCTTTCTCCCTCTTTGATTTGATGTATAACTTAATGGATATGACTACTATTTTCCGACGACCCATTTTAAGTATGGGTATCCAAAATTTATGTTTAATTTTTGTCATTTTACAATGCTTAGATGACAGATTTGAGGCCTTATCCGGACTCCTCTTATCGAGACCTCCAATTTGATATATTCACTTATTTCATTTGATTGCTAGAATTTTATTTGAGAAAATTCACCAAAAAAGTCATTCCATTATGGAAGAACTCTGTGAAGAAGATGAATATTTATATAGTATCTAGTATATAAAACCATTATTTATAAAGTGACCAGTATATAAAATCTTATTTTATATATATTTATATACTTATGGTTATTTAAATATTAGTCAGTATATAGTGACCAGTATGTAAATATTAATTTTTACATATTGATTGGTTGATTATATATTGATTTATATACTTATTGTTTGTTTACATACTGATTTTTTATATTGTTGTTCCTATTAATAATTATATTTAAACATATAAATAATAAATAATTTAATAAATATTTATATAGTTATAGTGATTTATATTGTGGTCAGTAATATAATTACTAGTATATAAATATCAATTTTTATATACTTTCTATTTTGCTTATATATTTATTTATATAGTGGTAAATTTGAAATTTATATTAGTATAAAAATTTGATATTTATATAGGAATTATTTATATAGTGTTCAAAATATAAATTTGAAATTTATATAGTGATTAATAGATAATTTGATATTTGATATTTATACAGGAAAGATAATTTTGGATTAAAAAAAATAAAAATTCTAGAATCTGCTATTTAATGAATTTTTGAAACAATATATTATTTACTAACTTTATGTTTCAAAATCTACTATTTACTTACTTCTTCCTAATAATAACTAAGAATCATTAAAATAAAATAAAAATCAATAATTTTTTAATGTTTATTTATTGTTATTGAATTTTATTGAATTTTACTGACAATTTCATTTTCTCAAATTATATATCATCAGCTTTTAACTCGTAAATTCCAAATATGATTTCAAATAAAAAAAAGATAAAATCAAAATCTTAAAGTTGTTATTCAAAATTAAATTTGATTTTTTCTAGCCCTTCTAATCACCTATTGCTAGAGCTTTGATCGGCTGGGCTAGTGACTAGCAACGCTAGCTAGCCCATTCCAGCGAATGATGGTCAATGGCTGTGTTGGAAGATGGTGATGGTATTTGGTGATGGCATTATGTTCGTAAATTTTCCATATTAGAAAGAGGACAATTTTGATATCTTTATCCTCTTTTTCCTAATGTAGTATTTTTTTAATTTTTAAACTTTTGTACGATTTGTTTAAAATTAAACAAATTGATTTGTGCTATTCAAACTCCCATTTTGAAATGCTCAAGAAAGTTGAACTACGATATTAGGACGAAAGAATAACAAGAAGAATAAATTCCTAAGAAAAAAAAAAAAAAAAAGGCAAGAATCGTGAAAAAAATTGATAGATCATTTACAGGAATTGTTATTCAACGGTCAAAATTTGGACGCTCGTCACAATTTTGGGTTTGCCAAATATGCACCAGTAAACTAATAATACAACCACACACAAGTTCATTCCCAGCTTTCCCTCTCAACATATCATTTACTTTTTCTAATAGTTTCACAATTCTGCTTGTACAAGGTGAGCAAAACTTAATTGAAGGAATCGAAATGCCTGCAATTGCATCAAGTTACTGTTAGTCCCACCTCATTTGAGACATCTACTTCATTGTATCCCCTCAATTTACATAAGAACCTCAGTCAGCATCGCCGAGTCCATCACTGCCATCCCCTTTCTTTGAGATGGGTGCATAATGAGAATTCGATTTCTTGGTCTGTGAAGCGATTTCAGCATTCTTCCTCAAGACAGCTCCAGGAGATGGGTATGGTCGCTGTTGAAACAGAGGACCCTGGCAATCCCAGAAACAAGCGATTCATATAATGCAAGACAAAAAGAAGAATAACCTAAGTGAAAATAGATACAAGGTTCATTGGTCTATAAAGATCAGAGACAGACGTGTGAAAAGTGCTATGCTTTCATTTTGGAACAAAGTATTTTTTTGACATGATCTTTTAGAAGAATGATGAAAGTGCAAATGCAGTTGTAATTGTGCCAGAACGAATGGTAGTGGGCATTTGGCAGGAGCATCTATCGATAATATGCAATCCACATCATTTTTGCAATGCTAGTGTTGCAATTGATTGTAAAAACGAACTATTTTTCTTTCTTCTCATGTCGAATGTCAAAATAACCCACCCACACCTCACCAGGATTAAAACCTTGAGAAAGGAAGTTCAGTACAACAAGCCATCAACAAATTAATAAAATGGCAATAGCCATAGTTCTGAGAATGCCTCTTGTGATGTAAAATCAGGATGTAAATGTGGAAACTGAAAACTGTAGGGAGGGTTTTACAATTTCATTCATAGCTTAATTTGTTCAATGATTACCAGGGAGATCATTTTTTGCCCAAAGTGGGATCAGGCAATGCAAATCTGTCCCTGAACTCATTAGTTACTACCATGTTCATTGGATATCACGATCAATATTTCTCAGACCTATCAAGATGGGTAACATGATATAATAATTTTTACTAAGTAGCAACAAACAAAATACCGTAGCTGTGGTATCAGCTGCTCGTGGCTGCACTCCTTTTAAACCAACAACCCTGCAGATTAAGCATTAAATGAAATTAATAACAATTGCTGGCTAACTCATGGTTGTCTTTTATATTGTAATGTTAACAATTCAATTTCATGAGAAACTGGAGGAAACAGATACTAGAATTTTCATCAGAGATTCAACTGAAACATGTAACCCTAAATGTCAAACAGGGTCATTTAAGCTTACACTAATTTCAGTGAAGCAATCAAATCTAAAATTTCAGTTTATTTCAGAGGTCATTCCTATGGCAGAACTTCAACCAGATCTTCAAATGATAAATACAAATTTTGGATTCCAGTTCTACAATTAAAAATGGTTCCTTTTTTTAACATAGCACGTCAAAATATTGATTCAAGTTGGTATAAAAATTGGGATAGGCAACTATTGAAACAAAATCAAACTTTTCAGTCTGGTTCTGTACGAAACCTATACAGCAGTTTAGCCAAAGTAGTCATAAGTAACATACCAGCCACCACGGGGAGCATCTGAATAAGAGCTTGGGTCCATAGGGTCCAATTCATCATCTTCAGTATAGGCACGTTTTCTGCTCTCTTTTCTATTTCCTTTGCCCATAGGAGGTTTCCAATTGGACCTAGAACTTCAAAATAAACAATCAAGAATGGTGAACTTGGCCTATTCCAACTTTGTCTCTAATTTCTGTCCCTAGGAATAATTAACATACAACAACTTAAAGTGTGGGAGAAATTACAAAATTTTCAATCTGCATCCATTTACCATTTCCTTAAAAATAATAAGCAAGATGATAGGAATTGAAAGTTCAATCAACAATTACACAATAACAGCAGCAAAACAGAATGGAATTGGCAAGGAAATATATATTCGTATTGCTAAAATACTCAAGAAAGATATTACAATTTGTGGGAAAAAGAAACAGAATGGCTAATGAAGAAGAAACAAGGATAAATGACAGGAAACCAGCCCCCAGGCTACTGCCTGTGCAGAAAAATTCTGCCCAATACATTCTTGATTACAGAAGATACCCCTCTCCTAAGTTTGTTATAAATACTGACAAGGTCCCTAACTAACTCAGTGACGTGTCCCATCCTTTTCTTAATCCTCAAGCTTAGTCTTCTTAGTAGCTTTCCCTCTTCTTGTATACACCAAATTAGGCCTTGACTTCAATGTCTCCTTTCTAACACAAGATAAAAGTAAAACACCAATAGGTGTTGCCAGGAACACTAGCTTTCCTACTTACCTACTTCCAAATCGAACAATATCTCCTTATTTGATTATAAAAGGAGGAAAGGTAATATCACCACATGTTTAAGTTTCAGTAATATTCAACAGTCTGTTCATCTTTAAAGCCAGGAAAAATACTGAGCTGTGAAATTCAAAATTGGCAATATATAGTGCAAATTGTATTCAACAACATCAGCCTTAGATAGCATCCAAATTAAAGTTCCTAAATAATATCTCACTTTTAACCCGGGCTTTTCACAATGGACAAGTCAGAAAACTTGTACGAAAAGAAAAGAGATTGAACAAGGAAGATTTTACACTACTTAAAAAAGAGCCTTCAGAGACTTGAAGAGAGTTATGCAACTCCCTGTCCTTCTATTCTCTCTTCTCATGCTTCTCTCTCCATATTCATCACCAACTTGAAAAATTTTAGTCATAAAGCTCCAGAACGAAACCTCCCTGCAATGCAATTATCAAGATATTGGCCTCAGCATAGGCCAGGTTCTTAATTTTATTAAACATACATTCAGTGAAGAACCCTCTAGGAATAATTAGGCTCAATTGATGATTTCCAACACATCAAGGTGACACTATCATTCAGTTCGCAACCACCCATCTCCTCAAATCTAGCCTCTAGTCGACAACATTTCAGACATGTTCTATCAAGTTCCCTTCCAATATTCTCCTACCACTAACTCATTTTCTTGATTCTTGTTCATATTCAAGTATATTATAAGAAGATGCTAATGCTGATGGTTTCAACAGAACAATCTCGAGGAGATGCTTCCAACTATACCTTCAAAATTGTCATCCGACCATCGGAAGTTGATCAAAACATGTTGGTAAGGGAACCCGACCTGTCTGCCTAATATCGCGACTTAGTTTGTTTTCCTTTCTCCAGCCACAATTTCAACAGTTATAACCACCATTTGTTCGCCGGTCCAATACCTGTTGCCTGGTGGTCTTGGTTGGCAGTGACAGAGCTCGGACGACAATAGTGAGCTGGACAGCATAAGGGTCTGCTTCTACGTTTTTCCTCTATAATCGTTTCTGTTTTCTTTTTTTTTTTTTTTAATTTATTTTTATTTTTATTATTATTGCATTATGCCTCCTAACTAAAGTTTTTATCTTTATATAAAAATGATAGCAAATTATTAGACCCAAGTGTAATTAGGACTAAAAAGTAAAAAAATAAATAAAAATATAATAAAAAAGAAAACAGGAGTGGGAAGAAAGAAAAAGGAGTTTCGACAGAACTTTTTCACCAAACCGTCACCAATAAGTTGCTCTTATTGGTGCCCTCTTGCTGGTGAAAAACTAGAAAATTTTTCGGGTACCAGAACATTTTGTCGACGATTACCATTGCTACAATGGTTGGATTACCATTTTGAGGGTAAAAATCAAAAACTCTCGTCACATGAATTCCATAGCATTCCTTATTTCCATCTTTTACTGCAAGATTTGAGAGTTATGTTTGGAAAATTACATTTGGTCCTTTAACTTCTAGTATAAAACACTTTAGCTGCCATGTGAGTGTCCAAGTCATGTTTAGCTGGCCGAAGGTTGAGGATTACGACTAAAAGGATCATGGGTGAAAGAAACATGAAAGGTGGATAGCTAAGTCGTTACAAAATGAAGTTTAAACCCCAGTTTGCAATCTGATTCGAAGTCCCTGAGACCATGGGTAAAATCTACCCCCATGTAATCCAATATGCCACCTTATTGCCCTAAAGTCTAATGCAGGATGGAACTTCAACCTAGTATTTTTGATAGATACTCTAATACAGGCCCGTTCATGGGTTATTCTAGAAAAGAGGAAAAGGGGAATGACAATTAGGGCATAGGCAGGGAAGAATTTAGAGTCACGTATGAGAAAGTTAGTTAGGGAATAGGCTATATATATAGTGAAAAAAAGAGAGGCATTTTTTTTGTCATCTTTGTTTTTGGACAGATTTGTAATCTGTAGGGTGTGGCCTAGGGAGGTTGTTTCACAGCCTTATTCATGTTCTCTTGTTTTGCTGTAATTCTACTCTGTTATTTCAGATTGTAACCGAGAAGATTATCTTGATTTAATATAAAAATTATTCTAGATTCTCTTCCCATTTCTCCTAGCTTTCCTCATTGTTCTATCCATTTCATATATGAATTCAAAATATTATCATTCTCACAAGCTCCATACAGTATGTGCATTGGACGGTTCCCCTAAAAATAGGAAGAATATGGGAGCCAAACCGAACATAGATCACCCCTTAAAGCTACACTCGTATCTCTATGCATCGACTTGATATCAAAGAAAGATTAAGAGAGAAAGCAACGAATCACCTCTGTTTCAAAGTCTTTTTATTATCATCTTCTCTGAAATTTTCAACATAGCTAACCTGCACCTGGTTACTTGAATAAGACATTGAGCCGCAGCACTGTGGAAGGTTGAGAACTCTGCATTAGATTTAGATTTCCAAAATTAGTGATTCAGCAACAATTTTGTGTTTCTTTGCTAAAGACAATACATATCAAAGATGCCTCAGAACAAAAAACAAAAAGTTGATAAGAAGAACCACAGATTGATGACAGAAATATGGGGAAAAAAAGTAATTCTTTTCTGCACTGTGAGAAGGAGTCAAAGGACTCCTTTCTTTGTCGTCTCCTCAAATTGAATGTGTCAAAGCCAATTAATCGCAGCACTATTTCATATGTTACTTGTAAGTCTCTGAAGGTTAAAACAGGAGAGATGTTTCAAATACTTCAAATTTGGGGTTTTATGGACATGTTTTTCTTATGGAACTTTTTCTTGGCATTTTTTATGAAGTTCCATATTGACAGTACTAGACAAACAAGCAAGGGGCTTGCTGATTACCTGTACTCTTTTTCTAATCAATTTTCAAGTTATGCATTTTAAAAGCTTAGAACTGTGAAGGAAAAAACTTCTGCTTGGTTTATAAAGTTAGAAAAGGAAAACTTCAAAATAAGGTTCGCAATCATGACATATATTTTACGAATTATTAAATATGAATTCTACCATCACACACATAATCAACATCCAATGGCAAGATGAAAGGAAAAGGGAACACAGTCTATGCATTGCTGAAAAACTTACCGCGTACAATGATTGCAGTAACCCCATGCTTGCACAAAACCTAACCCCCACCCACCACATCCCATGCATTTATTTAGCTCAATTGATTGATAATCCTGAATATGACTTTCAGGATTAGCAGTTTTGGAGTTTTGTTGTGAGGCAACAACCTGTGATGAATTAGGGTGCTCCCATTGTGATGCATGTGTCTTCATATTGTAATAATACTTATGACCTGCACATAGAATAAAGTTCCCAGAGTCTCAGACTCTACACAAGAGTAATCTAACAATTTTATAATATAGTAGTAAAACAATATTAGGCTAAAATAGAAAAGAATTGAATGGTTGTGTTGTTAAGGTCATAATTATTCTGCCAAAGAAGTTCGAGTCAAGATCTCATCTCTTGAAGATTAAAATGACCAAAAGCAATTAAATCTGTTATTTGAAACAGTGAATTTACATATTCCTCATCCCTGGATGTTGGTCAGCCTCTTATAAAAAAAACTGCTGAAGTAAAATAGATAATCAATACACAACAAACCAGTAGTTTCATCCAGTGCCTCCACCCAGTCTTCCGTAACAGGTACTGGTGATGGAATTTGTGTAACCAAAGATGTTTCAATAGGAAATTCCCACTGACTCTTTCCAGTGCTTACATTGTAATAATATGAAGCACCACTATCAGGATCTTTTGCTTCCACCTAAGGAAAAAGAAGATAATTTCTGCATCAAAAAAGACCATAGGAAGGAAGGAAATATACCAAGAACAAAAAAAAAAAAGGAAAAATTAGCATTTAGAAAACTAAAAAAAAGAAGGATAAATAGCATTTAGAAAACTAACATTTTTACGAGATATTTTAACTTTTTTTTTCCTTTATATGGAGTAAAACTGATGCAACTAGAATGCTATTGTTACATAACAACAAAAGACAACCCTTCTCTGTGAAAAGGTATTTTGTTGTGCAACAACTATCCAATGATTATACAAGTGAAGCAACATCGTGGTTTTCTCTCATAATCACTAAATTTTGACTTACACTTCTGTTGCAATCAGTAAAGAACAATTGTTACAACAAAATCACTATATTTTAATTTGAGATATAATAAGCAGCAGCACACAATCAAATGAAAATTTGCAAGGGAACTTCTTTTATAATATTTAAATTTTGCTTGCAGGACATATAAAAATATTATCCTTACATCAAACAGAACATTATTATGGTCCCTTGAAATGCATCAAGTTATTGGTCTGAATGTTAAAGGGTCTGGTTGAGTTAGAAAGTTGGGAAGGATGAGAGGGTGTTTTCTTTCTCTAGCCTTTCTTCTACTTAAATCAGATTCTTTAGGTCCTAAATGTCTAAAATTTAGACTAATTGCAACCATGTATTATTGTAGAATTTAGACTAATTGCTATCCTGTCATGTATTGATGTATTCTACATCGCATTATCAGAACCCACCCAATAAGGATCCTGAACTAAAAACTAAAACTAAACATGAACAACCCCACAACTGAACAATAAACTGAACAAACTTGCAAACTGTACTGAGTACGCCTCCATTCTACGTGGTTGTGATTAAGTTTTCAAGGCCTCAAAAAAAATTCAAGAACTTGACCACTCTAGCTTTTCAAACCTAATGCCTAATTCATATAATCTACAAAGCCTAAATGATTCTCATACGAACCCACACTAATTTAAAAACGTATCTAGCCAACAAGAGTATACATCAATAGGCAAAGGCTGGGAAGTGTTTGCATCAATAACTCAAAAGTTATCGACTTCAAAGACTTGATAAGTATCTCAGACAGAAAGAAGAATAAAATTGAAAGAAACCATTATCAAATAGAGAAGTTACACATGTACAATCTTAGACCAAGCAATTAAAACTGGAAACAAGACAATGACAATAAAAAGCACATACCCATCCAGATGGCAACTTCTGAATATTAACAGGTTGAGCTAAACCTGAATCCAGATTCTGCAATTCAAAATTTTAAGCATTTACAAGATGAAAAATGTTAACTTCAAAACTTGAGCCAGAATTGCAAGTTTCAAATTTTCAAAGGTAAAAACAATTCAGTGAACTAATTCATGCAGATGTAACAAAACTTAGAAAGTGAAAAACCAGTTCAAACATCATTTTTCAGAGGCTGATCAACATAAATACAGAAAGAATTTGGGGATGAGGGGGTAATGTGAAGATAATAGATGTTCATGCTAATCAACTTGCATTGTTATGCTTTGACGGATGGTCTTTTCCCATGTCGTCTTTGAGGATTCCCCTTGCTCTCAACTTCTGCTTAAGGTACTCAGGAAGTTCCTTAGCAGCCGGGTTCTTCTCTGATTCTCTATCAAGTTCAGACCTTGAAGAACTACAATATGCACCTCCACCAGGAACACCATACCCATTACCAATGTCTACATGATCTGCCAGAAATGTAAAAGGATTAGCAAATTTTCCAACAAAATCGATGGAGTTAATCAGATGAATCCTTAGCTAATTTGGAACTCAAATGTGCACCAAATTTTTACAAAGTCAGCAGGTTCGGTGTATAGTTATTGCATGGGAATCGTAATGAGAGTGGAACGGAAGGTTAATGAGAGTGAAGGAAAGGTACAAAACTGAACAAAAATTAGAGTTAACTAACCCTACTTTTATGGGAGCTTTAAGTGGATTTGGAGGTTAATATATCAAATTCCATTTTATAACCCTCAATTTGGAGGTTAAGATAAATATACATTGAAGGTTAACAGAAGTAAATCTTTAACTTCCATTAACCCTTAAAAAACTCACAAAAGAGGTTAAGGGGTTAACTTGGTCATTACAACCTTAGCCTTTCTATATTTTAGGGCATTAAACCTAGATACGGCAACAACTATGGCAATTCGCAAGAAAAGAGGATTTTGCTCCTTTTCCATGTAATCCACTTCTGAATTTCACATAGCTAGAAAATATTTGGATGATGAGGCATGCTTGCAAATTCATTATATTCAAAGGGAATTGTCACAAACAATAATATCAATAAGAAAGAAGGCAGTACATTATCAACCTTCTACAGCAAAGGCAGGTTTCCCGCGCTTTAAAGCTACTTCTGCACGATGTTCAGTAGTCATCTTCAGTATATGCTCCTGGAAAAACATTCCTATCAGTAAACGAAATTCGAATAATAATAACGATCACTGCAAACAAGAAGTATTAAGCACACCTTCAAAGCATTGGGATTGTGTTTTTCATTAAAAATATCAGTATCGTCTTTTGCAGCTGCCCCTGCTCCTCCTGCCTCTCTAAAGAATACATTACATACAAATACACATGTAAGTATCCATAAAGAAGTAATATCACCAAATTTAGACTAAAACCATCACTAACCTTTGACCTTGGATGACTCTTCGAGTTTCAAGTTCCTGTCAACAAAATACCCCCAAAAATTATTGAAGAAATGAGTGGAGAGGGAGGAACAAGGCAAGAGAAGCATACTTGTTCTCGCATAACCGCATTCTGGGCTGCGGATTCAATATCACTTGCAGAAGAAACAGGAGGCATCAAATTTCCCCCCTCCTCAAACAATTCCTCACCCATTTCGACTCAACCTGTTAGTAATATTTCTTATTAGGTTTTATAAAATGGACGAGTCGCAAACCAAGTTATTCAAAGACGAGACTTATATTTTATTCTTCGACCAGATTACCAAAGAAATTAATTTTATTTTTATTTTTTGGCAAAAAGGTATGCTCACGGTTATTTAAAGTTTTAAATTTTTTAAAATTTATTATTTTTTTGTGTCCATTCTTTTTTTTTCATAATCAAACATCTAGATAATTTAAAAATCTTACAATATAGTTCTTTTTACAACGCGGCAATCCATCTGTTAAGTTTTTAAATTATTAACAAATAGGAAAATGACAAATAGAAATGACATGGCAGCTACATCTAAAGCTTACCGGTGAAATAAAACTAAATAAAAAATTACACAAATGCTCATTATTGAAAGAGCCCATTCTTTAAAAAAAAAAAAAAAAAAAGAGCCATTTACCAACAAGAGCAACTTCCGATGGGAGATTTCAGCTCCATATCTGACCACCTGAGCTGTTATCCGCCGTCAATAAAGCCATCAAAGGGTTCATCTCCTTCTCCACTTACGATATATGGTCAAAATTAGTGGTTGAGATGGAGTTTTTGGTCGGAAATGGCAGCAGCGGCTACTGGGGGTTTCGAAATCTTTCAGGCGAAAGATTCCTCTGTAAAACTAGCAAAATAAGGGTTGGTTAGAGATGCTCTCATGACACTACATGCATCGTACATGTAAAATACTAGTTATCAACCATACAATATTTATATACTTGCATGCAATGCGCGGTTTTCCAATATTCTATAACATATATAAAAAGTAATGTCTAAGTATGACAAATTATAATATAAACAAAGCATTAACTTATATGTCATTTTGTTACAATTTTTCATTTTTAATTTAGTTATTTCATTTTTAAAAACTTTTTATCTTCCTATATGTGACCACTTATCATTTATAATTAATATTTTGCATTAATCATCATGAAAGAATTTAATTAGTTTCTGATTATGAAATCAAATCCCAATTCGAATCTAGACTTATATAATTTAACTCTAATATCATCATGAAAGAATTTATGGTTTAGGATTTATAGAAAAGATTTGATATTATGTATTTGATATATATTCGACCAATTGTGAAAGGTACAATCTCAAAGTTAGTGTTCATGATGGTTCAAGTTTTATGAATCTCCTATTATGGGATAAAGAAGCTGTGACATTGGTTGGAAAAGTTGCAAACGATATTCAAGATGTAAG